>NW_019091384.1:767213-778278 GCF_001949145.1 Acanthaster planci | reverse complement strand
GGGCTATGGCTGTACCACTGAAGGATCTACACTGACTGCAGTGGGCTATGGCTGTACCACTGAAGGATCTACACTGACTGCCCCGTGCTGGGAGAGAATTTGGCTGCATCAGCTAATATTTTGAGACTGATCAATCACATTAAGGCAATACCACAAGGTCCTGAGAGAGATGTTGCACATCTATCAACATAACTGCACATGTACATATGTACATGTACACGCTTGTCTGTGGGTGGACAGTGTGTGTACTTATCTCTTCCTGCAGCATTCTCCAATATGCCATTTTCCAAATTTGGAAATTTCTTGTTCATGGCTAGTTTAGACAGGTTGTAAGTTTTGAAACATGTAAGCCCTGAACATATATGTACGTATTCACATGTACATGTACATTGCACACAGTGTAAAGGGTACATGTACATGTAGGCCCTATAGCACAACATGTCAAAAAAACCACACACACACACAAACTGATGACTGCCAGTTACACTAACCATACATGTGAACATATGCTTGCTTTCCAAGTCTTTGTTGGGGTATTATTCTGCTACAAATGAGTACTATGCTACAGGTCAACGTCAACATCAAGACATGGTACGTGTACATCGATTAGCTTTTCATTAGTCTGCAATTAATGTATTCACCATGTGTAATTTTTTCCCCCAGCTGGTAAACTTTTATGCTCCCCACAGTAAAAAGGCATTCCCTGCAGTATGGGCCCAATTGCATGGAGCTGCCTAACAGCAGGAAAGTCTGGCTTACCATACCGTTGCAGAAAAATTTTTTTAACCTAAAGCACTATTTCAAGGCAGTGCTCGGTGTAGTTGTGATTTTGGTTGCCTGCGCACAGAGATTTCTGTTGTTACATCACTAAGTTAACCCTAACAGTCCCAAATCCACAAATTTCAATACGATTTTACATACACCCTAGGGGGTTTGGGTTAAGCAAATCTTTCCTCCAAGGTACCGGTACATGTACATGTAAGTATGCCTTTTGCTGGGCTTACTACTTATGGTCTCCACGAAATACACTGAGCCTTCGTTAGTGTGAAATCATGTGCTTAGCAGCACCATGAAATAGGGCTCTGCTAAGAATAAGAGAGGCCCATAAAAGCTTCCTGAATCCAGGTAAAGTAAGCAAGTAAGCATTAATCTGGCAGTGACAATACAGCAGGAAAGGGCCTATCAACCTCACACAAGAGTGGTTACATCAGCCTGAGTATTCCCTGAAGGATTACCGGAACATGCAAGCCTTAATTCTACATTTTCCTTCTGGAGCTGAAAGGGTCAGAAGTAAACAAAAAGAGAGAAACTCAAGGTGATCTGCCTGGAAGCAATAAGGCAAAGAGTTCTGTGCATGTCTTCACGAGAGATGGCACACTGCTATTGACAAGGTGTCGGTACATCAAAACGCCTATTCTTGTCAAATAAACTCTACCAAATCTGTTTAGCTGTGACAAATTTTTGAAACTGTTTTATGCTGTCGCCAAAATACTATCTGTGTGACTGTGTGACATAGTATCTTTCAGTAGTAGCTGACTCAACACTTCGATGATAAAACACCTTGTCCAAGTAAATTAATTTCGACACTGATTGAAACAATATGTTGCAGACTTTGTTGTCGATCCTGAGGTTATTGTTTGTAGGCCTGATTCTCATTTTTGCTGTCATTTTTGGAAACCTCAAGATCGATCTCTGCTCCAGGTCCCTGCCCTCTGTCCTCTTGTTAAGACTCTTGATTAGATCCGGGCAAAGCTTAGCACTGTACTTATCGATTTACAATGGGATCCAACAATGTTTGGATCCTGGGGACCCAAGCAACTTCCTACAAAGGAGTCGGTGAGAATCCCCCACAGACTGGCAATGAATGAAAAGCTTCCCTTTTCACCACTGTGCTTCTTGCAAGCATTATGTCTGACCATTTTGCCCAGGGCTACACTTTCACTGTCTTCTCTCTGGCTTTCATTTCAAGCGCCATTCAGTAAAAAACAAAAACGAAAAGTGGGATGCACAGTTAGGCAGATAGCCAAGGCATGTATAAGGCAAGCACTGGAAATCATGATTGTCTATCAATGGACCTTAAGTACAAAATTAGCTTCATGGAGACTGCTGATCTTAGTTTTTCTTTTCCTAAGGTGCACAGGAGACAAGAATACCCAGATTATACACTTCTACATGTACTGTATGAGTAACTACCCTGGCCAAGCATACATGTGCATGTACATATGCATGTGCATGCATATACACTACAGGAGTGACCACCAGCCAAACAGTATACAATGCTCTCTTCATAAGGTCAGCAGTCAGGCACGTCTACCAAAACCTGGAACATTTCACCATGGGTTCTGCTGAACAAGACAGACATGTCAACTGCCTAAGTAGATGATTTATGGCCAGTGGGTTATTCCATTCCAGAAGTCTATTATGATCAATAACTTCTGAAGCCTGTTAGGGACAGATGTTGCCTCAAAGGCCAACATCATACATTACAATATGCCACATGTACATGTACATTTTGGGTTTGAAATTTTCCCTGTTATGCCGGTACACGTACATATATGTGTACAGTGTATACAGTGTTCACTGAGTACACGATTCTTTGGATCGGCCAAAGTTCATCCCACACCCAATTTATACCGATTACTATCCAATCACCCCATAAGTGGAATTTAGCATGCGATAATCTATTGAATTTATCTATGATTTCTATGGTGCCAACTGCATCCATATACATCATGTAAAATGCTTGTGAACAAATTACCATGATCATAACCAGCAGAGGCCAACATTAGGCCTGACTACACACTGATTTGCAATTTCAGTTAATTAAGACAGATTGCTGCATTTTAAATATACGTTTGATCAGTCAAAATGCCATTACATTTGGGTAACCTCATACATGTTCATGTACAATAGCTAAACGCTGTATTTCATAAGATATCTTTCATGTTTGTACTCTGTGCAAAGATTGTCGGGGACAGCTTCCAAATTTTGGAACTTATCGCTGTAATCACTGGATTAAGGATTGTGGAACAGATCACAGGCGTTATTGATTGGTAATATCCATGTTTTATCAATCTAGGCGAAAGGGTTAACACCAGCAAAGTAAATTTGAGATATTTATTGGATATCTATTAACGTGATTACAGACCCTTTGAAACTAAACCACATTCGCAAGATTACAGACGTTTGCAGACAGGGAGAAAGCTTACCTACTTAAAAAAAATATGGCCTTGACTTTTAGGCAACATACCCCTACACTAAGACTGCACAGAGATACATGTACTCACTTGACCAGCTGTGTCACAAATCTGTATCTTGATAGGCTTTCGATCCACTCTGACCACAACTGTAAAAGTGCACAGAAAAGAAAGTAACAAAATGTTTATTTTTTTTTACTGTTAACAAACTCGATTGCATATATAACTTTCAACACTGCACATTCCATGTAGTGGACGCTGTGGCCAATTATTATTAACCTGGAGTGCTAACTTGCAAAGTCTTTCTGATTTCTTGATATCAAACACAGTCAGCAAAACATGTATAAGGATATTTTTGTCAGACTTCTTTCTTCTCTTCAGCTAGCA
Organism: Acanthaster planci; assembly: GCF_001949145.1. Next base: position 774,694 of record NW_019091384.1, on the reverse strand, counting down.
CATTAGTAATCAGAAGGCAAACCCACAATAACGACCCATGGGCCCAGACTCTATAGAATTTCAAATGTCAACAACACACATGGAGGGGCCCACAACTGGGCTGGGCTGAATAACAAACATTGGCCTTGCAGCTAGTGCAGATACGTGAACTGGTAATGTGAACCATGAACCAAACCACTACAGCATGTACATGTATAGTTCACTTTGCCCATTCTCTTCCTACCTCCACGATACAACTTAGTTTAGAAACCCAGCTGTTACACAATTCCACTAGGCAGGACAACTTGTCAAATAAAATAGCCACCAAAAAAAAAAGCCGCAGGTACAATGCTAAATGGTTGAATTTTCCCTTTGATTTCAAAATAAACTTCATACTACATGTATGTTTTATTCTGCAGTCAGAATGACAAGTGCATTTTGTACTTGTATGGGGACATGTATCCACAAGTTTTACAAATCTAGAAAAGGCTTTAAGAGCAACACGTGTACATGTGCACAAGAATCATGGGGAGGTTAATGCATAATGCATGCTGTAACTATTTAAGTGTAAATCTAAGCAGGACTTTAAAATTAAGAGTGAGACACGGTAGCAATCTATCAACCAACCTTGTTGACCGTTCTTTAGAAATTGTTCTGTTAGCGAATAGTAGACAATTCAATGTAAACACCTTTCAAAACAAAAACCCACATTCTACAGGGATTACAAGTATGATTCACTGCCACCTACATGGAAGAGAATTCAAGGGAAACCTACTTGAAGGGCAAACAATGTGAGTCATCCACATGGTTCAAAATTCCTTTAAGCCACCACAACCACATCAAATGGTTACCCTCTTTTTTCTACTCTCTTTCTTACTTACAAGGAACATGGTGGTAATGAGCCCCCATGATGTAAAGGGAAAAACCAATTGTGGGTTGGGAGACAGGACATCCTTGAATAGTTGGTGTAACAATGACGCTGAGGCAGTGAGAGGTCATTCACTCCAAAATGAGTTCAAATTATGCCATGGGTCCTTGCTCTATGATTACGCTGTACTAGTCTTGACTGTAACTCTGGATCTTCAGGTACTGATAGGTCTGACATAAATGTATCCATAAAGCTTGTAGTTTACAATTGAATATTGGGGAATAGATGTTTAGCCGTTGCCCGTAAATTTAACAGAACAATATTTTACCAGGCACAAAGCACAGTAACTGTTTTTCGGGGCTTAAAAATTCTTACCATGACAAATTTTAGTCTGGTTCTGCCCCAACAAAGACGTTGTGACTTCCTATTTACAAGGTGGGAATCAGACCATTTTACAATTTTGGCCATTTAAAAAAATCCTCCGGAGCAATGAATCAAAAAAAGAAAATGCAGTACTCTGTGATAAAATGGAGTCAATTTAGAAATAACAAAAGAGAGAGATACTTCACTTTTTAGACAAAAAAAAGATGATAGCTGGGAATCAAACCCAGCTGGGAGCGTATTGTGTACTTCCAAGATGTGTGCGCTATCCACTACTACACCACAGACCCCACAGTACTTGATTTTAGAATTTAATAACCTTTAATTACAGCCTTACTCATGTTTCCCCTCAAGGAGGGTGCTGTCTTCTTGTACCTGGCTGAATACTGTTAAATTTGCTGGCAATGGCTCATATCCACTGTCTAAATATAACTAATGCCATTTCTTTGTATAACATTATTTGGCAAGATTTAAGAAGCTGTTGCTGTGAATGAGTAGGCCTATGCCTTTCGCATATGCACATGAAACCCTAAATTTCTTCATGGGGTAGAAACAGTTTCCACCTCCATGGTTTCTTATACCATGGAGGATACCAAGTTGTATCTGAAGATATTTCCCATTCACTTTTGCCAAGTGTGGCCAGGGAATTGTGTAGTTGCTGACGCCTCCATTTTTGTCATTCTTAAAAAAAAATGGGAAAAAAAGTTCCATACACAGACATCACCTGACACCATTGTGTTTTCTACTAAAAAACACTCCAATATTTTCCCTGCTAAATTTGACATGTTAGGACATATTATCACTTAAAAGATGGCCAGTACATCACTTTAGGGAAAAATTAGTGGTGTCTGTAAATGGGACTCTTACCAACATAAGCGTTGATTTGGAGTCATTTTGAATGAAGTGCCTACATTTTATAATGTAAGAAAAACTACAACCTACTCAATGCCATGGCACACAAACCTAACCCCTTCATTTATTTAGGGCAACAGACATTTTCAGAAATGGCTGTGTCCAAAAAAATTTCAACGAGTGGGAACCACACACACCAGAACAAAACAATCGCCTTACCTGAATAATTATCAAATGCTGTAGGAACATATTGCAACGGATAGCCATTGGTTGTGTAGCTGACCACCAAACTAGTTTTGCCTACCGCTCCGTCACCTATTAAAACACACTTCACTTTGGTATCAATGTCTTCCTCGTTCGCCGAATCTGTCCTGAAAATGTTGGAAGTTGTCGTCGGGCCACGAGCCTTTGGGGACCCCATGCCAACCGGCACAGTGGTCGAATGATGGTCCCGGTGATGGTGGTGGGCGGTAGAGGACTGGGCCTGAGGGGGCATGATTGCACTGGAAGCGGTCGGATTGTACGGTTGGAAGGTCTCCAGATCGCGGTACTCCTTGGTGAAACCGGTGAGTACCATTGGCGAGTCTCGAGTATTCACCTCAAGAGATTTCCAAGACAAAGACGGCGTTTGTTCGCGTTCTGAAGAGAGGATTGTCCAAGAACTTTCCCGTTTAACTGACAACTTTCTGGTGGTGACACTGACGCGAAAATGTCGCTAGCTCCGCTCCTTCTGTGTGATGAAACTTAGCCGTAAAACATAGTTTAAGAGCTTCACGTACATCACATATCCTTCCAATCTTCAGACTATGTCACTGAAATATTTCCACAGCAGTAACAACATACATGTACATCAGGTAAAATAACGATGGAACAAGCACAATTAAGCTATCTGTACAGTTCAACTCGACTTAACCGTTACGAACAGTCAGATATGCCTGCGTCGCGTGTGCGTGACCGGCCGGCTGAGACGCGTGCTTTTACTGGTATGTAAGCACTGTACTGCAGCGTTTTCAAATGGCAATTTACGGGCGGGCTACATGCATTGTGTACATAGCAAATCGGTGACACACAAACTACGTCATCGATCAGCCGTCGTATATCCGCATGCGCAATATAATATACCCAGCCAGCCTAGCCATATGCGCTGCTAGTACTAGCGCTGACGTGCGAATCATTTTGCAGGCTCTGAGATCGGTGCAAAAATAATACGGAAACATTACACGATTCACGATACTGTACATGGTTACATTAACTGTGACAGACGAAGCACATAATGTTCAGACGCGGTTGAACCCAAGTTTTGGACAGGGAGGTGCATAAAAATTGCGTGTTGACCTCTACCTCCCCCGACCCCTTTTCAGGCGCTGGGCCATGGGCCGGGAGCGGAGCACAGGCCTGGAGCTCGTTCTCTTCTTATACCCAGCAAGAAATGAGACTGAGGGGTACCNGATTCCAGCGAGACAATGACCAACACACAGCAGGGGGGTTCTCTCCGTCTCATACCTTGCTGCATATGTCTCTTCTTGTGCTTCGAATCTAAAGGGCGCCATCTATTGACTACTGACAGCAAAAGAAGTTTAGGTTATAACTCAACCTGTTGGAAATTACATGTATTGTTCAAGATAAGCTTGAACTGAGTGCCTTCAGGAGGTTAGTAACATCGAAACCCACTTATTTTGAAGTAACCGGATGAAGAGATTTCACAGTTATGAATAAGAAAATATGTATAAATATCAATAAAAAGGAACTCGATCCTATCCGCATCTCAGCAAATGCGAGGGTTTGTGTTAATTTGAATTTAGTGGTATCCACTGTGCATGCTATTCATTGATTATTCTAAAGTGGGATTAAGATTAACCAGTGACGTATTTCTGACGACCAAGTGGAAAACAGCTTTTCTTGTTGAATTTAAAATCAATAACGGTGCACTACAACCCAGAGTTCATTGGTGTGCCTCCCCAAATAGTTATCAACATGTGTGATTCTTACTTTGGTATGACCCTCCATTTTAGTTCTTTCGCACAGAGACTGTTTACTGAGAAGCACGCCTGAAAAAGCAGGTGGAATGGGGGTACACGTTCAGGAATCCCAAATAGCATGACTTACTCAGTATACCAGCGACCACAACTGGGTTGTGCTTCCAGTTTTTAGCATTATCTGAAGTATTGTCAACTTATTGACGGGATTGCGTTGTCATGTCCCGCTGGGCAAACAGAGACTTGAATGAGGTCTGACCTAAGCATATTAGCGTGTGAATGAGACAATTATAAAGGCAGCTTATTAGAGATCCGAATAGGAAACTTTCCATAAGATTACCACCAGATTAGACCCACAAGTCGATAAAGGCTTAATCGGCACATACAAACGAAATGCAAAAACCAGGATGGCTCGTCACAAAGCCCGATTACGCAGCCTTTGTTCAAATCACTTTAAGTCCGTTTGTCTCGCAGACGTTCTCTGGTAGGTGTCTCTGGGGTTACTCCGTGATGAACCCAGGGTGGTCTCTTCGAAAATCTAACGAGCGTGTCTTCGTGCTCGGGCCAGCAACATATCCCGCTTTTGGTGTCGACGGGGGCAAATTGAAAAGCTTCAGGCTCTTTCAACATGATATTGGAGGAGAAAAAATTAAACGGTGTTGTTTTCTTAGGTTTTTGGTGCTAATATTTGATAAATAAATAACTGATTACTTTCTTTCCTATTCACCGGTGAAGTATTATTTGTAAAAAAAAAAAACACTAAAAAAACTAAAAAAATCCGTCAGGGGGTTAAGTTGTCCCCCTCCCCCCCCGAAACGCCACTGGCTCTGGCCCAGTTTATACGTTACAAGGTACCCCGTAATAATGTGATCCACTGAATTGTAAAGCGAGCTTTCGCTGGTCCTTTCAGTACTTTGCATTCAGCTCAGTGGCATAGCTACTTGCTCTGCTTTCCCAAGGTACCCCTGCTGTGCTCCCTTGAAAAAAGGATTTTTATTCCCGTATCTATGACATCGCTCTTAACACTGCTATTTACACTTGCAAAATAAAAGAAGAGAAAAACAGATGTTTGAGAAGAGATCTTTGACGATCTGGTTGTAGTGGCAAGCATAAGTTAAACACTTCCCTGGAGTCCACTACTGGCTATTCTGCTCCTGTTATGGCCCATTGACCAAGTGAACATTACTGTTCCTTGCCATGCGAGGTCCAACCAACTTTATCTTTCGTTTGTTGAATTCTCTGTACATTTTGTTCCGTAATATTTACATTATAATGGGCTCGGCTGTAGGCCTTCGACGCCTGTGTCTTCATCGTGACGCTGGGTCACAACGGCCGATTAGATTTATATTGAATTTGATTCTGAAATTCTACTTCAATCGGCTTGATTTCGGTTGTCGATCCCGTCTTGCTCGGCGTGGCGGTTGGTTCTCCTTATGCCACCATGATGCAGTCAACAACATTTTTTTAATTTCGCATTCTGTGGACAGGGGCGTATATCCCAGTGCTGTGATTTTACCTTTGATGCGAAATGAAATTTTCTCTGGATTAACTAATCTTATTTACTGTTGATGCCCAGGGAGGGGGATATCTAAACGGTGCTTAACCAGAAATACGCATGATTATTATAAATACACTAAATTAAGCCGTTGTCGCTGATATGATCTGAGCCTATTCGTCTAAGGAACCTGTCCACTCATGGCAATTCCCACCAAAGAAAAAACAGTCTTGTGACCTCGTGTACATTTTGGTCTACAGAGGGCAGCAACAATCTTTATAGTACACACGTTACAACATACCGTGAAGCTCGACGGGGTGGTCTCATGCCGTGTTACTTATGTGTGTCATACACCAGTTATGGTCAACTTTTCAAGAGTTTCGAAGAATGCATGGTCATCACAAACCCGTTTCCATGGACCCAGCAAAGTCAGTGACAATTCTTATGTTTTGTGTGATCATATCCATGATTAAAATCATGTCCCTTTAATATTTTGCCAAATTTTACAATCAACAATCCCTTTAATTAAGTTAATATTGCAGCTGTTCAATGACGAATTTCTCAATGAAATTCATATGCAAAGTTTTAATTCAAACGACTAAGCAGTTCCTTTACAAAAACATACAGTTTGGTCAATGAATGAACAAAGATTCCTTGTGCATCGTCGAAGTGATGTTTTTGCCACTCTGTGCTCAAAATTTGCTGATGGAAATTTGTGTCAAAAATACTGTCTGCGCGCTAAGCGCGAGTGGAAAAGTTTATGAAGGCCGAGTCCCTCGCGATTTGAAGACTGACTGAAGTGCAAAAGTGGATGTCCTCGACCAAAGACACCTCTCATCGCTAGTGTTTGGATTTGTATGGTCATTACTCACTGAATGAGGAATATCCTTCGTTAATACTACAACTGTAGTTACAATTCGGTCAGTTCAAAGCTTCTTCATGAAGCAATAGAGGAAACGAGTGTGAACGATATTATAGTCACAGAATGCTTATTTGTCTCTTGAGAAAGATTGTTATGCATTATATTACAACTTCCCGTAACGTTGGTACCCGAAGTCCTGCATGACTTTCATTGTACGATTATCGAAACTTGAAGTTTTTATGCCGGTGTGGCAACTTTTATTTTGACTGCACTATTTCTGTGTTGATCATTCTCTTTCAACATTCGTCCGTTTATCAAATCATTACGGACGCTGAAGGGTTTGGTGTACTTGGTAGTTGGTACGTTTTTCCTTTCCCTTACAATGTACCATGCATGGCGGAAGTCCCACTCATTCTAGACGCTAGTATTGCAGAATTGGGATTCCACCTTTTTAGTAGCGCGCCCTCAAACGGGCATGCATGGTGAAGCAGCTCGCTTTTATATTTTGCTTTGATCTATCAGAGCGATGGGCGCTGGTAAAGCTGGTCTAAATTGGTGAGTGTGACAGAACGGTATTCGCTGCTGGTCCCCGTCACCACTACCTTTCAGACAGTACAATAATTTCATAATGATTAATTAAATTAGCACTTTGCGCATGTACGCACGGACCTATGGTGTACTATTTACGACAAACATTTCTCTCCCTCTTTAGCTTCCCTCCAGGCGACGCAACTACACGACGCGACGGCACGACGGCTCCCTTGCGTCGTGCCGCCGGGTCGCACCGTCGTCTTCTTGCCATTACTTTTGTACACACACGACGCGTCGCGTCGTGCGTCGCGTCGTGCCGTCGCCCGTGGCGTCGTGCTGTCTTAGGTCCTTTCCATGTTGCATTTATTGCCGCCTAAACGTCGCCCCTTCCGTCGTCCGTCGCGTGGTACCGTCGTGCGTCGCGTCGTACGTCGTGTCGTGCATCGCGTCGCCTTTTACGTCGCCTGAAGCGCGACGCCCGGACGCACGACACGACGCACGACGCGACGCGTCGTGTGCTGTCGCCCTTTGCTTCAC
>NW_019091384.1:721087-765958 GCF_001949145.1 Acanthaster planci | reverse complement strand
CCTAATGTAAGATGCGGATCAGAGAAGAAATTATACATGTGTGTTGCCAAACAGAGTTGAAAAAAAGACACGGCCGCAATGATAATAGCGTCTGCATAATGTTTAATTCAGAAACATGATCTAATATCATTGAAACTGTGGTGCTGATGAAGGTAACAAGGACGACTGGCCTGAAGGTAGACTACGACGGAATATTCTGAGGGTATTATAGAGCAGGCTCGGTGGTAACTTCCTAAACCAGTGGTCAAACTTGCAGTCATACAATTGTAGACAAATTGTCTGGGGAATCGGGAGTACTACTTAGAAATTACCGGGACGGACCACGGAGAAATACCGGTATCTGTAAGATTACAAATCTACCACAAATGGGAAGTGCATCGACGGTACTAAAAACAAATCATTGGCTGGGTTTAAAGAGTGACGAATTCTGGGCTTCCACTTATTATGAGAGAGCAGTTCCTACATATGCCGATTTTCTTTTTGCTCTTTTTTCTTTTTCTTAATAAAACATGACAGAAATTAATCCTAATCGAGGAATGGATGAGATAAAAAACAAGAACAAATCAACACCAAAGAGTAAAATAGCATGTACTTTGCAAGCACGGGGGAGAGAGATGAAAGAAAATAGTTAAAGCGCCCTCTATAGACACCGTGAAGTAAAGTGCGTCGTGTCGTGCGTCCGGGCGTCGCGCTTCAGGCGACGTAAAAGGCGACGCGATGCACGACACGACGTACGACGCGACGCACGACGGTACCACGCGACGGACGACGGAAGGGGCGACGTTTAGGCGGCAATAAATGCAACATGGAAAGGACCTAAGACAGCACGACGCCACGGGCGACGGCACGACGCGACGCACGACGCGACGCGTCGTGTGTGTACAAAAGTAATGGCAAGAAGACGACGGTGCGACCCGACGGCACGACGTAAGGGAGTCGTCGTGCCGTCGCGTCGTGTAGTTGCGTCGCCTGGAGGGAAGCTAAAGAGGGAGAGAAATGTTTGTCGTAAATAGTACACCATACGGACCTCCCTACAAAAGGCGTACGCAATGTCAACACCCTCCGTCCGTGCGGAAGTTATTCGTAGGGGCGGCCCCTCACTTGTGAGAAACAAATGGGCCATGTTCAATATACCAGTAGTTGCTGCTGGACATCAGATACGAACCTACTGAACAGAAGCAGCTTGCCCAAGGATTCGTGATGGATGAGGGTAACCTTCACTTGGGCTGTTTACAATTTTCCTGAGCCTATGAGCTACCAGCCATCGTGCGTATACAATGTTACCAACAACCAACCAGCGGAAGTCCTGTTGTGTACACACGTGGGCTTCGTTCGAGCGTGGAACTATCTCCTCGGGAAACCCCTTCATCAGTATCTGGATCTGAATAAATCTAAAAAGCCCAACTTGAACTGACCATCACTCAGAACACAGCTGGCGGTGGGGAGGGGTTGCTCATTTCAACTGCAGATGACAATGCAGCGCGGTTTTGAAAGCTTTAATGCTGCCTATCAAATTTATCTGCTCTGGCAGGTCGTTCCACTCTCTTGCGCTCTTGGGAAAACAAAACAGTGCCTCGTGCACTGCATAGGGATACCTCGTTTAGCTCTAGCTGCGTGCCTGCTCGATCTCACCCTATAAGTACGTTCCACAACAGGGCTGGAGGGGGGGGGGTCAGGCCAGAGATTTTATTTCAATGTCTCATTTTTGCAGACAAGCGGAAACAATGATGAAACATGACATGACATACATTGTTTGCAGTGGTATTGGTGCACTTACCTTGATTTGTACACTTCAGTTCATTTTAAAACATTATTCTCCCATTAATTTTTTAACTTTTTGTCTCAGAGTGGGGGGGGGGTGTCGACATGGTGTCGTACATACGGTGGTCGGACATGGTCGTAGCAGGTGAGCTTCACGCAGTAAGTGTACCGGTAATTCTGTCCCCCATGGTAAACGTGCCCCAGGACATTTACTGGGTCGCAACGCGCTACATGACTGCCCGGGAGCACACATTTACCTGTAAACTTGACCTTCTCTAAAGTAAATCTGTCCTCCTGCTTAACGGAGTAGCACAGTGATTGGGTTGAGGAGGGCTAGCTGTTGTGAACACTATCCGTAGTGACTGAGTCGTGCGCGCTTGAAAATTCTTGTCTGAAAAACATTGTTTTAGGGCGCTCTACAATTCACTACAGATCACCTGCGGCTCTCGTGCCAAGAGATTTGTACCTGTAATTGAATTAGACTCAAGTGTGTGTTGCAGCCTTGCAGAAAGGTGATGGCCGACGGTCATCAGCCCGTCTCTTTTTCATACAGCGCTATAATCCTTGTTATTCCCGACGCGTGCGCAGAGCAACTTGGGGCGTTCCATTTGTATGTACGAGGACGTAGGAAATGGCAAGGGGAGTAGAACGGACAGCATACCACCCGTATAGAGCCTGAAAGTTGATTCCTGATGGTGCTTCCGAAACCCTTGGATTGGAAGAATAATTTGTACGATTTTTTCGTTCAGTTTCTTCTTAAAAAATCCAACTTGGAAAAGGAGCTTTGGAAAATATTTGCTAGTATACCAATTTATAGAAACTGAAACCTAATTGACCTAAAAGAGAAATATCCAGTCGAAAATCTAAAATACATGAAGAACAGTCCAATCTCGTACTTAGATGAACATTTACGGTTTGAAATTTATGGTAGTCTGTCGGTAAAGGCCAAAATAAAAACAGGTCCCAATATTTCACAAATCTTTTTGATTTATAAGGTAATAAACTGAAAGCAATAATCTACTTTTACGAAAGATTCTAATATTTAATTTAAACTTTGCCGACAACAACTGCGTTATGTCAAATCAACGGCACGTGGAACCCATCGACTACAGGTAGGTAAATTGTTGCAATGTTTTACAATTTCGTTTTCTCGTATGCACAGGGAGTGAAAACAAGCGCGCATGAACAAGGAGACCTACGTACGATATCTCCGGACGTGAAAGGTCGTTGATGAAATTCGTTTTTTACCCATCTCCAGGTGACTTTTCCTAAAATTCCAACATGAGTGTCTCATGGGATGGTTTCGGTTAGGAATTATTCTTCCAAAATTATCGAAAACGATAGGACGGCCCAATGTAAAATCCCCATAGGAGGACCGCGCGAGGGTTCCAGAAGCTCGCTGCGTGACCTTTTACTGTCAAGCTCTTTTGACAATGGAAACAGCATTAAACAATTATGCAAGGATGTACGATGTAACCTCATATAGGCAAATATATCGAACACCTCGAGCTCAGGATAAGGACTGAGTTGAATGTCAGACTTAATTCATTCGATTGATTTTCCCTTTTCTTCATTGAGATTTCCCAAATAGTTTTCATTGTTTAATTTAAACATCCGCTGGCAAAATTCAACTTCAATGGATAATAATCTTCGCAAATTTCAGAAGCTGCTGAATAACTATTGGTCTTGGCAACACTTGATGTTTCCCTTTCCCGTTCTACCGTTCTTTGGTCGCCCTGTACCTTAATAAATGGTATTGTTTTCCCCTTTTCCGATTCTTCGTTGTTTGATCCCCCCCCCCATGCCTTAATGGAAATTTCTGTTGGATGTCGGTGACAGTTAATTCAAATTATCTTGACAGTTTCTCAAACAAAATGCATTTCGTTTGACAGAAGGACCTAAAACAACCAGAAAAACGTATCTGTGCCCCCATTAAGGACACTTGCTGATAGGAAACATATTCAACGAATGGAAAAATAGAAATCACATCGCGGATCGCTCTCATGTTGCATTGACCACTGATGTAAATTCGTGTGAAGTTTGCTTCAAGGGAATTCACTCCGTTATTTGGATGCTTTGCATTCAGTGAGATCTATCAGGAGTATTGACGGTTAGGTTTAAACTTTCTAGAAGATGAACTTGATACAAGCAGGCTTTGTTTTCACTTTATTGCTTCCAAGCTGCCATGGCTTGGCCAGAAGATGTGTATCTTACTCTAAACCTGGAGATGTCATCATAGGAGGGTTGTTTCCCATCCATTATGTTGCGGGGCCCGGACTGTGTACGGACCGCCAATCGCGATGGGGGACTATGCTATCAGAGGCTATGATCTATGCTGTGGAGTGCATCAATGAAAGGGACGACGTCCTCCCGAATGTCACGCTAGGCTATGACATCCGCGACGACTGTCGCTCTGACGACGTGGCCCTGTGGCACGCCCTGGCACTGGTGAACGCCTTAAATCCCAACGAGTCGTCGGGGCTGTGTCCACTGGAGGAGCACGCTGTCAAAGTGCTGGGTATTGTGGGCACGTCAGAGGCTGCGACCAGCATCGTGGCAACCAAGGCGGCCGCCATGTACAAGGTGCCCATGGTCTCCTTCAGCGCTGCCGGTGGCGAGTTAGGAGACAAATTTCGATTTCCATATTTTTTTCGCACTGCGCCTGAAAACACCTTAGAGGTAGGTTCATACTCAGTTTTTGCTGATCTTACAGCTGCTTTCATATGGTCGGTGAATTAGCATATTAAACATGCTGTTTCAATGTTCTAAGATTCAATGTCCTAACCAAATCGTGGAGAAGATCTCAGCCTGCCATAACAGCGATACAAAACCGTAACATCTGGTTGAAAGCCCTAACGACGAAAGGAATAAAGGTGCACTTCTCCAGATAGTATCAACACAATTAACCCAAGCTCGTTGGGGGAAAACAAACACTAAAAATTATGCAACTGTCTGGCTTTGCCTGATGGGTTCTGTCCTTTTTGTTATTTGTTGGTTTATTTTATTACGGTATTCCATTTTGTACACTTTATAAAATGCTACCACTTTTTTATGCATTTATGTACTCATTTATGGGAGAGCTCTTTTTCAGTTAAATAAATTTGCAGTTCGACAAAATCTATATTGGCAAGAAGTCTAACATAGGCCTATATTGTCTCAGAATGATAAATTAATAAACTGACAGAAATCCTTAATTTTGCAAACAAATTTCCTGTTCTGGCAGGTTCGGGCAATAGCGGATATCATTCACACCTTTGGCTGGGTGTACGTGTCGCTGCTACACTCAACCGATTCAGATTACCTCCACAGTGCGCTTCGATTCCAAGAGATAGTGACCGATTATGGAATTTGCGTGGCCTACTCTGCAGCTATCAGGACAACGGCGGATGACGAGGAGGTGGCCCAGGTGGTGGGAGAGTTGGACCGGTACCCTAAGGCCAAGGTGGTGGTCGTCATTGGCGACAAATTCACAGGCCAGAAGGTCATGCGAGCTGGTCAGGCGGCTGGGATGGTGGGCCGCTACCAGTGGATCGGAGGGCCCCGATGGGGATACTTGATGAAGGAGGAAGGCTTAGCTGACATCTCAGACGGAACCATTTTTGTGAGAAGCTACTCGGTGCCCGTAGAAGGCTTTGTGGAATTCGCCCAAGCAAAAGCACCAACGGAGCCCCACGTCTCTCCCTGGTACAAAGACCTGGCCCTGAGTTGGATGCAGGGTGAGAATTGTGCAAATATATCAGACTGTCCTCTGCACGTTGGTGATTCAGGAGGAGCAGTGGTTGATAGCGTCCACGCCATTGCATTTGCCTTCAATGACTTCATGAGAGAAAAGTGCGCCAATGTCAGTGATTGCCCGATCGGCGAGATTGCAAAGGAGGGTGAACTTTTTCGACAGAAGCTCTCAGCTGTCTCTTTCACGGGCGTGGACGGAGAGGCGATTCGCTTTGATAGCTCAGGAAACTCCGGCGGCAAGTTCACCATTACGAACCTGAGGGAAGACACTGGGGAGCATGAAGTTGGGCTGTGGGTGTCGGCCTACGATACGGTCGATCAGCGGCTCAGGATCAGGCCGGAAGAGATTCGGTACGTCGACAAGAGCTGGATTCAGCCTACGTCGATCTGCACAGAGGAGTGTGAGGCAGGATTCATTGTTGTGCCGCTGGAAGAGAAATGCTGCTGGGGATGTAAGAAGTGTTCGTCAAACGAAATTGTGGTAAGTTTCAACAAAAGTTTTGATTACCACAACATGGCGCGAAGTTGTAGGCAACGAAAAAGATCCGTAGAGATTATGCAGCAATCTCGGTTTCATAGATTTGATGGAAACAACGTCAACATATTTTAATATTTTCTGCGAGAGGATCTATTTGTACTGATAAACTGGTGATCGCTTTGCCTATGTGTCTTACTGTAGTGTTGTAAAATTCGCCTTTTGCATTATATGGCTGGGTGGTTGGCCAGATTTACATAAGGAATCAACATACTGGAAAACCGAGCTGCATTTGTAAAACAACGACTCGTTTACCTTAATACTGCGACATTATACTATTCAGGTCGTTGTAAGCTTTCACACAAGAATCAGTTTGAGTGGTTCATAACTGCAATAATCTTGGTGCAAGATGTTTTTAGCGCTGTTGTCACACTGCACGACCAACCGGTACACCTGCAACTGTCACATCACTCACCGCACGTTAAATGCACCACCGCGCTAAGGATGTCTTGCACCGAGACTATACGCTCGCGAGGAGCACTTCTTTCAACCTGAAGATTCCATGGGCCCCTTTAACTAACCGCCTGGCCCATGAAAACTCATTTTTATTTATTCTCTGTCAAACAGATAAATAAGACGTTGTGTTACCAATGCCCCCGTAAAGAATGGCCGGACAAAAGCAGGACCAATTGCCTTCTCATCATTCCGTCCACATTTGGCTGGACCGAGACGCCAGTCGTGGTCATCCTGGTCTTGTCGAGCCTGGGTATTATGCTCTGCGCACTGACCATCACCGGCTTATTCGTGTACGGCAAGCACCCTCTGATAAAAGCCAGCAGCAAAGAACTGTCCAGCTTCAACGTGGTGGGGTTGACGTTGACTTTCGTGACGTGTGTTGTGTTGCTCATGAAGCCTACCTATGCCTCCTGCATCACCGCTGAACTTGGACTTGCCTTGAACAGCACACTGATCTATGCTCCCACGTTGTTGAAGGTGGGTCTCTGGTGTTTCGGAGTTGCATAATTGAAAACAAACGTGTGGGAATCTCCCTCCCCCCAATTTACCTCAGGCATGCCATGCATTCTTCCTTTGCGCAGGATGCAAAGGGTTTGAGACGCAGGCATTTTTAGGAGAAAAATCATGACATTGGGAATAAGATTTGAATAAGCTTGTAGGAAGCATAGTCAAAACCTGCCAAAGCAGCAAAGTTTCCCTGTCCTACGATTAGTTCACCCTTTTGGTGTCCAATGTACACGACGTCTACGTCTACACAGCGGGAACATGTCAATGCTTTCTGCGTGATTGTACGGTGAGGAAATTAGGAAAAGGCGGTAAAAGTGAGAAAGGTGCTTCACTGTGTTTTACTGTTATTGTTTTTGCCATAACTGCAGGTGAATCGCATCTTCCGTATCTTTCGAAAAGCCCGGAAGTCGACCCAGAGACCAAAGTTCATCAGCCCAAAGCATCAGGTCGTTGCCTGTCTGATTTTCCTTACCATTCAGGTAGGCTCCGTTTCCTTTTCATCTGTCTGAAGGAAAAGTAATTTGATACCAAGTAGTTTATGGATATGTGATGGATGCATTTGGTTTCAAATTAAATGTATTCAAGGGGAATAAAGAGTTTCTTGTTACGTGTTTATTCAGTGTATAATGTGATTACTTTTTATGTAGTACACCAATAATCCTATGTGACTGCCTGAACAGCATTATTTCAGTTGGTTGCATCCCTTCTTTGATTCTAAATTATAATTTAACATTTTGGTGTGGTGTGTGCATGATCTTTGCGTGCTCCAATAGGTGAATTTAGATCAAATGAGACACCACTTTCAGTTTTATGTGAATGCTGGTAAAGCGTGTGAAATTGTCCTCACACAAAGAAATACACTCCAACATTCTGTTTACAATTATACGACGTTAGGGATTCGGTTTAAAAAATAAAATTCTCTCCTCCTTGAGCTAACTCGTACATACGATCATATCTTATCTCGTACATACGAGGTGTATCTCGTACGTGCAACTTACTAATCACAACTTTACGCATAAGTCGTACAAGATATCGTACGACTTATCGTCACTATGAATTACCTCAAGAAGAAGAGGAGTTTTCTCACCATGTCCTTTATACAGCTTCGTACAATTACACCACTAATTATCCACTCTGTAAATATTCCAAGTCCATGAGACAAAGCCGAAGTTACCGGATATGGCACTACATCAATGTAGGACTTGATGCCGCCTTATGTCATATTTGCACATTACTGGGCGTTTGTTTGCCACTATGCCTGTTATAATTATAGGTCAACAGTCACATCCACACACAGCACACTGAGCAAATAAAGGGGGCTTTCACTTCAGTCTAGCTATAGACGACGTGTGCAGAGTGGAACAAACTGCAGAACCATGGTTGTCTAAATAATGTTGTGAAGTGCAACTTGTGCAGACGTTTTTCCAGGGAGGTTGAAGGGTTATACATGTAGCTGTCATCGTGAAAAGATGCATCACCTGGCTGGTCTTAAGAGCCACGATTCGCCATGCCTGATACGGAAACCATTTGGAGTATTACATACATTTCCGCTGACGTACAGCACGCGTTGTATTGAGCAGATGACATTTTGACAGCAACTGTCTAATCTCTGTCATAAAGACATTTTAAACACTTTTCAACGAGGCCTTTACATGAAACATATTTCAAAAAGGGATCTAAATTAAATTATGTCACAACATTTTGCAACTGCCAAAAGCTTTA
This sequence comes from Acanthaster planci, assembly GCF_001949145.1. Next base: position 757,245 of record NW_019091384.1, on the reverse strand, counting down.
AATACTACTTACTCTTAAAGGGGATCAAACAGTTACGAATGCAGTCTTATGGATGTTTATGAATGATCATTTAAATTAACAAATGTAGCGAGTGAAAAGCCGTTGTGCAAACCTACATAACGAGCCTCAGTTGATGTGACTTCTAACAACTTTTCAGTCATCAGTATATACGCAGGACACAATGTATCCCTTTCACAGACCTTGGGAGGAGAAATATAACGATGTATAGTAGCGTTGGTTACCTTGTCTTCACTGGCACCGTCAGAGATCCGTTGACTATACCATGTCCCAAGTCATCCATGTGCATATCCGCATCTCTAATATTTTTTTCCGGACGTTTGACGTGGGCTCCTGCCAGTGAAATCTATGAACAGCTGCTCAAGAAGTCGCCTCGAGGTATGAAAAAAAGTACATAAAATCAAATTAGTCCCGGTAGTTCATTTTAGTTAGTTTGTTTCTTGGCAAAACATCGCCTAATGTGCATTAGCGATCCCGTCAGCCAGCCCGTGGCTGAAGACAGTTTGTGAAAAATACATATAGAAAAACGTGCGGATGACAAACATTTAGATAAATTAAAAAAGAAAAAACTATATTGGATCGTTTCCCCTCAATCTTATTGTTAGGATAAGAATGATTGTCGCCCTGCATGATGTGAACAGAATGAGTGTTTGTCACGGGAAGAGCGAATACAAGTGATAGGCCTCTATTATTAAAGACAAGACAAAAGAAAAAAGAACAGGCTGTAATCAAAACAAATCAATCTTCAACATGTAATAGTTTAGATGTTCAGAGATTATAGTGACAAGTGAACAAGTGAAAATAAGCATAGATTATGGCCAGAGATAGGCTGGTCTCGTAAGAGGATGTTGTAAGAGGATTTTAAAATAATCATTCAAATATGGTAAGGAGAAACCAAAAGTGAAGGTTCTTTTTATATCAAAGAATCTCCACCTTTTGAGTAGTTTCTCCGACCTAAACCACGTCCCTCCCTCTATGATATCCATATTGTTCAAGAGAACAAAAAGTCTGTGCTATGCTTAGAGCCATGAGATGAATTCCATCATTGTCCAGCGTTGGCCAGCTATCTGCATGCACATAAAAGTTTTACTCCTGGCCAGAGCCGTTAATTGGGTAACTTTTTGGCTGGGAGCCCAACTACTTTTCATCACAGGCACGATGCATGCTCATGAAGACGCACGAAAAGACAAGCAGTCGGCAGCAACAGTAGGGCGCACACTCTCTCTTCGTTTCCTAACAAGTCCAAATGGATTTATATGTACAAGTAAGCTGCGGAAATGTGCTAAATTCACATGCTATCGATATGACTTGTTACAAACAAGTCCAAATGGATTTATATGTACAAGTTAGCTGCGGAAATGTGCTAAATTCACATGCTGTCGATATGACTATTCGGAGTTTGGGACTTTTCACTACCAACAAGCAAGTTTGACGAGTGGCTAATTTGGAAACCACAGTTCACTGTCTCTTCAGATGACGACCTCTTTTACAGCTTTGAAATTACATGCTTGCTCATTAAACTCCCTCGGTCACTGTGGGAGGCTTTCCCGTTTGGAAAATATATGTATTTAGAATATCATCTGGGAAGTATCATACGTAAGTTTCAACAAGACTAATCTGTTCTGTAAAATTATACAATAACTACCTTCAAAGTTCTTTTAAAAATTTTTTAATAACAGAGGAAGAGTTAAAATTGCGGTTTAACCGAAAGTAAATGTGAATTTAAAAGGAAAAACAACAGGACCAATAACAAATACTATATGTGACAATTAACATGTAAATATAAATAAGTAACATGATGGAAAATTATACGTTACAAATAACACAAACATTCACATCAGTAAAATAATGAAAAAGGATGAATTAAAATTAAAATGGGAGTATGTAAAAAAAAATGACCGAGATACAGTAAACATATAAGTGCAATGAAAAGAGTGCTTCAATTTAAATGAAAATCTGTTGACACAACAGAAAATCCAAAAAAATCAAAGAGACCATCATTCTTTAGAGCGTAACTATTACGAGCGTTTCTCGATGTGTTGGACGTTGTAATAATTCAATGTCACAACTGCTTTTTCTGCGTCTTTCAAGTCAAGTTTAATCTGTCAGTTTTTTAAAGAATATGTGGTTAACTGTGCATTATTTAAAGAATGTACAGTTAACTTTACAATCTAAAGAATAGCAGATACTTTTCCGAATAAGCCGACGTCACAAGAATTGTTTAGTTTAAATGTAACTAGAGGTGAAATAACAGATCTCTAAAAGATTTGTGTGAAAGATAAATTTCAAGGTTTTCTCAGCCCTCGTTGAGTTCAAGTCTTCAGACTTTTCTTTCGATGCATCAAGCATACACCCAAATGCCCAAACCGATTTTTTATGTGTACAACCACAACGGAAATTGCAAAGAAAAAAGTGATTGATGGGTTTGGCGGAAAAAAGTTACATAATAAAGAACAGTCATGATTAAGCGACCATATGGAAAAATGTATTACACCAATTGCCCATGAATGCAAGTCATACATACAAATTCGGCTGAATACTCTAAATTGCAAACCCAAAGCATGTATTAGTGTAAGTGGAGAGTTTGAATACAAAATAGATGTCGAGGATGGGTAGAACAAACATTGTAAGTCACTCGGCGCCAAACAGCTATTATCTTGCAAACCTGCTTGAAACAATCTGCTAGAAAGGGAAGACGGTTGAAAAAAATGCCGAGCACAGTAGGCCGGGGGGGGGGTTAGCGTGCGTTTACGGGATAAAAAGAGGTAATGTACCTTGCCTTCAGAAGGTCAAATAATCACAGAATCCCTGCCCTCCGAATATAGTGGCTGAATGGTAAATGAGTCTAGGAAGACGATCAATTTTTACCCAAGGGGGAGTGGAAGTCTCTCATTAATTTTCAGAGGAGATCTTCAGACCGATCTAGGAGGGTGTGGCTAAATGGAACAATCATTGGGAAGAATTTTATTTAGATTAATTAAGTTGGTCTCATTAGCTTAGGGGTAATGTTTTAAAAGTGCAACATGTACTCTGAAGGATTTTAGTTTGCGATTTGTTAATGAGTAACATCGAGTATCGCATTTTCATTACATCTTACAGCTAATCAAAATTTCGGGTGCAGGGCATCACTTGCGAAGGTAGTACTGGCAACATCGGGTGACTGTACTATCGACGTATTTATATACACATAGATACGATCCAAAAGATAAAAAGTACAAGCGAGCAAAGTGGTAGTTGCTGGAAAAGGAATCGCATCAATCTATGATGTATGAAAAGGGGTTTCAAGGAAAATCGGGAAGGGCATCCCACCTATAGCAAACATAAGGGACAGACTGCTTCATGCCTTATTGAGGACATCAGTAGTCTTGGGGTATTGGTAAGTTTAAAGATCAAGCTCTTTTTGAGTGTAAGCCGGATTATACCAGGCAAGATGTGGGACGGAGGGGTACCCCCTTACTTGTCCAATCTCTAAACACACTCTAGACTATTGTTACCTAACACCCCCCTAGAAGTCTGTAAAGAATTCGTGAGATTTCGATCAAACAGTGACCAACACAAAGGCGCGGGGGGAGGTTCTCTCCATCCCATATCTTGCTTCAAATGAGCTGGATCTTGACCACCATTCTGTAGGGGAAGCGGGTTAGCAAAGTGGTTCTTTCCTCGCTTTGCACCAATGAGGCCCAGGTTCGAATCCCGGCTTGGCCCAAGCTTTAAGTGCATTTGGTTTCCGGTCCATACTCGCTCTCGCAGGTTTTCTCCGGGTACTCTGGTTTCCTCCTGCCTCTAAAACTGGACCTTCTTCCTAACTCCGTAATGTGATGCTGATTAATAAATGTTATGAATAAACGTACAGTTATTGGCGCAAATAGCCTGAGATGCTGAAAGCGCCATTGAAACAAAACAACAACACCATTCTGTAGTTCTGATGGGGGGGGGGGTCTTTTGAACTTTGAATAGATGCCTTTTCTACGTGGATAGTGAGCGACAGAGACGTCACCTGCGGCAAGGGATCGGGCTTTGATTCAGACCCAAACACTTTTGGGTTCCACTTCTATTTTGTCGACGTATTTGGACTTATTGGCACATTGCACAACTAGTGCCAATCGATGTGGGGGGATGCAACAGTATTTCGGTCAGATTATCCCATGGTCCACCCGAGATACTATATCAATATAATATAGCACATGGAGACGCTCTACCTAGCTTGCATTATTTTTACAGTGATGCAAAGCTGCATGTACCAAGCTGAATTTAATATTAGCTAATTTAAAGCTTTTCCAAAATCTAATATTCAGATAGAGATATCAAAACTGTGAAAGCGTTGGCGTGTTACACAGTAATTTGATAGTTTATCTCAAGGTTAGTCTAATAATGCGCTGGTAGAAACAGGTCCACATCACAGCACTGATAGTGATCTCGTGGGTATGTTATATTTCTTGAGTAAATGAGATAAGATGGTTGGTTCGAGCCCCCTTTAGAGAAGGTTATTTTGATTGCCTCGTCCGTGGATGAATAGGGAATCACCTTATTTTTTTACTGAATAAATTCTCGTAACAGCAAACTGAGGATGAGATCAAACGGCCGTCGTGATAAGGAAATTCACCGTGCTTCACAATGCATGATAGGAAAAGTAGATCCTGCAGCTTGACAATGAAGGCTGTTGACAACAATAGCGGACATCACGGGATTTCTTCAACTGTTGAGTTTTTATTGTAAATTGGACAGCTGCTTCATTTGACCATCGTTGAATATTATCATTGCCGGCCTCTTGACGTGGTTAATCCCAGAGGATCCTTTTGCTCTCTCTCACCTGATCGTTATTTTTTGGGTTCTTGTCAAACGTAGGGAGAGCGTAGGCGTTATACGTATTTTTGCCGAACCACGAAAAACAGTTCTGACAAAATTTCTTTATGAACACCCAAATAAGATCACTGTGTCTTTCGCCTTCTGAAAATTGAAAGCCTTGGCCCGAAATCGTAAAAATTGAAGGGCAAAGCAATTACCATTCCTCTCAAAAGATGCTCTTTTAAACGTTTAAGAAAAATAAATCCCGAATGAAATTCCTTATTAAATCACTTGTAAAAGGTTTGCTGTAAAAACTGTTCCAGAAAGGTTATTTTTCTGTGATCATAGGCCTATGCGGGTACAGTTCCTTTCACAAAGTTCGATTTAAGTGNGTCAAAACACACAATGACATTTGGCTGGGGCTCTACAATTAAATCAAATGAAAGACAAATTTCCCCCACGGAAGGAGCTGTTTCCTCATCACTGCCATGGTAACCACTGAACAAATCAAGGTTTACGTCAACCTGGCACTAAAGCGTAATGCAAATTACTGATGTAATTTTGATGAAACATCCGATGAGCTGACGTAGAATTCATCCCGAGGCAGAGCAACTACTTCACGATCATTTGACGTTGAAAACGCCAAACTGCTATCCTGTCACTCAACATAGTGTTTTGAAGATCCAAAAAATATCAAGTTACTGATTTATTTCAAATCAAATACCATACACAATACAAAATATTGATGTCATTTCGTTGAGGATGGTGCATATTAATAGAATAGTTTGTTACCTAAGTCTCTGAAATGACTATCATGACGAGCTTTTGATATTTAACCAAAGAGAAAATTTTTGATCTGAAATTCTATCACTTTTAAATGCACGCAGGTGACGTTGTCCATTCTGTCGGCTATTTTGGCGCCCTCTGCACCAGCCGAGTTGATCAGCCACGTTGGGGAGCCGTATATCGAGCTCTTCTGCTCCTTCGGCCCCGGTTTTCTCGTCTCGTGTGCCTACAACCTCCTACTGATCCTCGCCTGTTGCTTTTACGCCTTCAAGGCCCGCAAAGTGCCCAGCAACTATAACGAGTCCAAGTTCATCGCGGTCAGTGTCTACTCCACTCTGGTCTTGTGCTTGGCCGTGGTTCCGGTCTATATTACGGCTGTGAAGGCGCTACAGAAGGTGGCTACTGTCTGCTACGCAGTAATCTTGAATGCCTACCTGACAATCGTCTGTCTGTATCTGCCCAAGTTCTACGCCTTGAAGTTCGTTGGTGGCGACGACATGAGTACCAGCGACTGCAAGGGAATAGGCACTTCGGCAAGGTCGGCCATGTCAACGAATAAGGTTGCGCCGTCCACATCGGGAACCATCGAATCAAAGGCATAATGAGAAAAAAAATGAGAAGATCAGGTGCAGGCTGTGAAAGAAAGCACTGATGAATTATTTTAATTGAAATCACGACATAAGTGCTTTCAACGTCCCCTGCCATATGGTGCACCCATAGATACTTATTTTTTACGTAACTTTTTGACTTTCAGTGGTTGTACGTGTTCGTCCACATCGTTTGCTCTGTTCCCATGTGATTGCAAATTTTATTTCCATCGCATACAAAATATTGTAGAACTGTTTTGTGATATTTGTCTATTTCAAAGCATTTACAAGCTACAGCCGCTTCCCTAATTTAAGACATGCATTTTTCTCAATGTAGGCCTATCTACTCCTCATGCTCCTGTTCTGGTAGGTGAAACAGCTCCCTTTATACAGAACCACCACACAGTCTTGGGTACAACTAAAAGCCCGTTTTCAAATCTAGATAACTCGACGTTTTGTGTTTAAAAATCTATCATCCTGAAGGGTTTTGAATCCGTGTCTCAGTACTTGTACTCCCGTTGTTGTTTACATTAGGAAACTTTACACAACCCTCTGTCTCAGTGAAACTTTGTGCGTTACGTTAATTTAAAATGACCTTTCCGTTGGCCCAATGTGCGGGACCAGAAACATAATTGAGATATCTCTGTTAAAGTAGGATGTAGGATAAAGATATCTCTAGGCCCTATTATTAGTAGAGATATCTCTATAAGGAATAGAGATATCTATATCAGGAATATAGAATATATTACGCGGATTAAATACGCGGATTAAATGTTAACTTTGCACGCCATATTGAACCGTATATATACACGGATATTCTTATTGCATTGGTACCGGTAGCTTTTCGATGCACAACAGCTTAACTTGGCATTATATTAAAGCGCTCTTTTTTCATTTCTTTTGGTAGTATGAAGAAAGTATTTAGTTTTAATTGTGCTCTGCTTTGAAAGCATTAGGAGTACATGTAATGGCAGAAGATTGTATTTTTGAGATGGGTCTAATCAATCAACGAATTTGGAGAAAAATAAACATTGAGTTCTTTTCGAGCTGCTTGAACTTTTCTCGGGATTTGCCGTCTGAGAATTGCGCGGAAAGAGTAAAGCGAATGAAAGAGTGGTCTGTAAATTCTGTTTGTATAATTCCACAGTAGTCTAGTAGGTCCTATAATCTTAGTCTAAAGTTACAGTATCATGCATGATAACAGAAATATTTGTATTATCTGTACTTTCTGTAATGTAATGAAAAGCACTGAAAGATGAAAAAATGTGACAATTTTACACGAGCAAATAGAGAAATGCAAGATCGGAGAGCTATTTTTCTTCCCATGTCATGTCAAAATCGAGCACCAACATGCTTTTAATAAGATACTGCTTGCATGGATACATAAAAAATGGTTCAGTATTTGTACATCAAAGGATAAATGCTTGTGTACGACCTTTTTAAAACTTTATTCTATCGTGTGCGTGAACGTTTAGTCGGCATTGCTTTTGTCCACGTACACCGTAGTTGGGATGTTGCTGTCGTATACCTAGACGCCTTTTGCTTTGATGTAGGTAAATACCTTTTGAGGATTCTACTTTCGTTTAAGTACACGCCTTATCGACATTGTAAAAACACACCGCAGCTTTGATTTATGTACCAAAGGCGTGAATGCATCTTTAGAGGGGAAAAAAGACGTTTTCTGGTGGACGTCGGGTAATACGATCCTCTGCTCAGTTTATTCAGTGACAAAGTTCAAAGATATCGTCTACTAATACTATCCTGGACAAGATTGTTAAATAATATCAAGGAACTAAAGTCTTTGTAAAGTTTGCGTTTATCACAGATCATGCGGACATCGAAAGCCAACACTGCGGCAAAAACCCGTCATCTCCGATTCGTCTGCACGCGCCAAGTTTACGGTGCACTAGATCTAGTGACAGATAAAACCACAAGAGTTGTGTACTCAGTTGGAGTGAACAAGCTGTGATGTGACATACACGTGAAGCTAAAGCAGCGTTCTTAATGTGTAACGTATACTTTTCATAAATGATCCGAATAAAGCTGGAAATCGAAGATTTTGCACGTAGTCAATAAATGGACAAGTGTTTGTGACGTGACATGTTTCCATCTGAGGCGCTGTTTATTTTTGAAGAAATATCCAGTAAATACACAACATTTATAAGAGTTTTAACCATTCAGAGAAGACTTCAGAAAGGGAAAATAAAAAAGGCTCGACAATGTACCTTGCGTTTATTAAAAGTTTATACTACAATAGCAAAACAAAATGTACAAGAATGTTAGAAACAAACGTGTCAATGGTATACATACACAACGAAAAATGAAGAACAAAATTTTTGACCGGACAATGCTGAAAGGTTAACAAAAAAAATGGAATCCAAAAAATTATACAAATTGTCAAAGGATGAGGGAACTATAACATTTGAAAGCTGAAAAAGAAATAAAGAAAAAAAAGAGCAAAGTCCATTACAATGTACTTGCAGAAAGCTGGACCTCATTTACTTCCAGGCAATCTTAAAAGACCTTGCAGAGTCTGAAAGTTGATTTACTGATGCATGCTTCCGGAACCTTAGACGGTAAAAAACATGAACTAATTTTTGAATTTGCAGTTTTGTTTCGTAGTTTACCTCTTCAAAAGTCACCTTCGAAAAAGGCTTTTGTAAAACATTTACCAGCAGGTTAATAGATACTAAAAAATTGTCCAACCTGAAAGAGAAATACATGTATCGAGTTTCCAGAGCTACGGTTACGTCTACATACTGTCAGCGTGTTCCCACGTAATTCCGATTGGCAAGGATGGATCTAGACCTATGGATAACATATTCCATGCTTCAAATGCATGACGACGTGTGAAACTCGCTGTTCTTGTACGCAGATTAAAATTTACACTTCAATCTATAGAAGAAAATAGAAGCTGAAATTAAAACAGAACAAATTACATTTTCAAGGAAATAAACTTTAATGGATAAATAATCTGCATTTTGGAAAAATTTTAAAGTCTAATACTACCTTTGCTGACTGGAACTGCGTCAGGTCAAGTTCTTCATCCTCGTTCTCACATAAGCATATAAAGTGAAAGCAAGTGTGCATAAACAAGAACTAAAAGAACGATAATGCCAGAAGTGACTTTTCCACAATATTATTTGAGGAAAACAAAGGCGCAGTTCTGACATGACTGGTTCTTGGGGTGGTTTCAGTTAGCAATCATTTTTTCCAAATATTATTAAACGTAATAGAAGGCGGCCGCATGTAAAGGTTCCAAAGACTCACAGTGTGACCTTTCACTTTCAGGTTCTTTTACCTACGACCGCGATATGACATGACCATGACATTTTGCTGTCATAGGCAATTAACTCACTGGAGGAACAACCTTCTAGGTGACACCATTGGTGAATGATAACTTGTCCTTTGTATACAGAGGAATCATCATTATGCTGCACTCGAAAACACTTAAATTTGGTCCATTCGAGGGAAATTCGAAACCCTCCGATTGAGACTAAGGTCCAAACGAATTCGAGTGAAATTTGTTCTCTCCATGAGATCAAGATTTCACTCGAGTTTCCATTGGAAGAGGTACTTTTTCAAATTATTTTGATCAAGATTTAAAGCGATATTCACTCTAAAACGATTCGTCGTTCTTGGGTACTCTTTTATTCTTGAAGCATATCCTCAAATTGTTTCGTATTCTCCATGGTTCTGTGATTAACTTAAATCTCTGCAAAGGCGAATTGAAAAATAAAAAGGTGAAACGGCAAATGAAAACATGTTCTATATGACAAATTGAAATAGAAGCTTCTTGCAGCACGTCTTTGTCCAAATAAATCGTGGTAGATGTACCAACTTGAATCTAAATAACTAATATTTTTCCCAGTATCTTTGGAAATGTTTTGTACGTGTATATTAAGTTTTAAATTTGGAAAGGCTTAAAAGATTCACCTTAATTTATGTGACAAAAAATTAAATATGAAACTTAAGTCCTCCTTGGTCTGCACATGGTCTGCAATTACAGATACGCAATAATTTGAAATGTACCATATGTACGCTTCATGATTCCAAAGAGTACAAAATTCACTCCATTCGAGTGAAAACTCACTCCCTCTGATTGAAGCAAGGGACCAGATGAATGGAGGGAAATTTATTTTTTCCTCCATTTGGTCAGGATTTCATTTGAATTTCCACTCAAAGGGGTTCTTTTTCCCAGATTGTAGTGATTGTCACTCAAACTTAATTTCACGCTTTCGGATTTAAACAGTAAGTCCCACAATCCTTTGCGTAATTTTTTATATCAACTGTGACCATTTTGAAACTTAGCCCTTCGGTGGATCAAAGAGGCTACTGTACAGTCTTACGCAAACAAAGATCCACACAACGAAAAAAAAATCTATACAAGTGGTGTCCCCAGAATTCAATATAGGCCTACTGTACATTGAATAACTCGATTTGGTGCACGTATTATTTGCACGTGCCTGAGGCGCCTTTCCATAATGTACGTTTTTTTGATACGTTGCGTGCACGAGGCATCGTAGTGTCACTTTCGTGGACACAGAAGTCGACCCCATTAACATATCAGACCTGGTGCGTTGAGTTCGGCCCTCCAACTCGCCCCAGCAGCGATTTTGACGGATACGCAATGCCATTGGCGCAGTTGTTGACGCGCATGTGGAAAGGTGCCTTTACTTTGCTGCATTTTTTTACCTACACTCTTGCTAGCTGTACCTCTTTTTTCTGCTATTCTTCACCAGTAGCTGGTAAACTATGGGTAGCCGTCAGTACAGCAGCGCGGGACTAATCCATAAAACGAAAAAGAAAAAATCCCACGCAGCAATTAAAACACTAAATAATAAAACGCCACTATGCCAAATTTTAAACACAAAGGAGCAAATGCAATTTTGAAGCAAAATTTGTTACTAACCATGATTGTGAGCTTTCTTCAAATTTGGCATCCTAAACCGTTTAATGCATATTTGAAAATGAAACTATGGTCTATAGAATGAAAAACTGCCCAGTCACGATCACCTTTTAAAAGATTAAGTGAATGAACCATTAAATTAGCAAAGATTGTTGACATCTATGACAAAATGTGCCACCATCTCTTGTCAAATCAGTCTGTCACAGTCAAGTATGATAGCCCGACTCCTGCGGCTTTTGTGCAGTCGTTCTCATTCCCGGTGAGTACCGCTGAAGCTCCACCATATATCCTCGCATCAACGACAGGGGTACATCAGAGGGCACGTGCACCTCAATGAGGCTGCGATTTCCCCACGGTGGCATGACCACACCCATGGATAACATCCGGGTATTGGTGCCGAAGGTCAACTGGTCACGCGGGTACCAGTATTTGGAACACATGTCATCTTCGTAACACACCTAGAATAAACAATGCAATAGGAAACGAGCTGACTTTAGGTTAATTTCATATCAGATGGAATGACATAAACATCTTATGTGCTCTTTTAACTCGATGATTTTTTTTTTAACAAGAGAGACACTTGACAATGGTAAAAATGAAAATGAACCTAGGTTCTCTTGTTCACATAGAATTTCATTTGCAATCTGTTCAGAATAAGTTAACATTACAAAACCGTGATGTAAATTAAGTTCTTGTTAATTTAAGCCCAGACCGGTCCCAGATCGTGTTGCTTAATAAACAGATTCCAAGTGTGTGCGTTTAACACGGCAGGTTTTTCTTGCCGGTCGACTGACTCAGAAGTGTCACAAATGATTTTCTTTAAAGAAAATTTCTTTATAGAATGTCTTTTTTGTCACACTTTATAGTTACATACACATATCTAAGTAGCGAGGGTTTACAGTTCTCTTGGATTGTTTAACTACAGTATCCAACGAAATTTGGGCATGCTGATTCTATACATTTCAAAAATGTGGTACTGTTGTGACACAAAGGTACCCCTGGTGAAAGAGACATGAAAAACGCAACAAGCCAGATTTTCGAAGGTATATTTTAATCAAACGTGATCACATTTTTGATTGTACATCGAAGTAGTGAATCCAGGGATCAAGTCTGAGTATACTGGTTTAAATTTCGTATTAAAAGAAATGTTTGACTTTTGTGCGGTAACAATTTCCGAAGTTGCTTAATGAGGGAGCCTCCGAGTCAGTTTTTGTGTAGTACGTTATATTGGAACCAATCCTTTTATTAAAATTGCCAGTATTTCAAACGCTTAGATTCAACCTCGAAGCGTGTGCATGATGTGAAATAAAATCTGCGGATTTGCCGAGATTGGCAGCTCTTCGTCACTATGAACATGCAGAAAAATCACAGTTCGGGAGAAAAAGGCAAAGGAAAGGTTGTAACAAATCCAGTGCTTCTCACTGATGTTGCTTTCTACCGCTCCTTGGCGTGCATGGTCACACACATCGGATGAAATTTGATCCAATTTTAATCAAACTTGACTCATTTCACACTTGGCATTTGATTGCACCTTCCTTTCAACGTAATTTGGAAGCGGTGTTTGCCAGTATAGTATCCACCTTTCCACTAAGGTGGTTGGCCAGTCACAATACAAGTTGCGCCCACCCAAACTTAAAGTTTCTTGTCTCCCAAAAAGTGTGAAATTGTTAAATTGTTGTTTCGTATAATCAAACTGCAGCTTAGAATGTAATCTTTTCACAACTGAAGACTTAATTTAAATCACGATTACAACGTTTGGCCCTGTTCAATCAAATTGCTATGTTTATGCCACTGGATGCAGTTTAATAGATCATTATAATTAATTATAATTAGTTATAATTAATAATTGTGGAAAGGCCAACAGAATGAGGATACTAAACCGAACGTGGTTTTGTTCTGTTATTGTAAAACCTATTCTTATTTTCCAACAACAAACAGCATCTTGAGATGGTTCAAAGAAGTAAATAAGATTAGCACCCTGTTACAAACTGACTGAGGTAAACTGAAAAAGTTACCAAAGTACTGGTACTTTCCCTAAACCAAACTCATTAAACTATGAAACGGCATAATTAATTAAACAACCACCGACGTCTGGAACAGTTTCAAGTTTGCGAAGAACCAAAAGCCTAAAAAGCAAAGAACCAATACAGTCGTGTAACAATTAGGGATGGAGTTCAGTGGTTAATACACTTGCGAAATAAATTGTTTAAACTTCATTTGGCAAGAACAAAACAATGAGTTGCCTTACATAATAGAAAATATCAGTCAAAACACCGAAAATAAGCTTCAATTTGGTACCACATCAATGGTTTTTTTGCAATTACTTTGAGAGACAGTGTATGTGACGTTTGGGTGGTGTTTTATTTGGGGGAGAGGGACACGCTACATTGGAAGTTTGAAATTTTGCTTTCCCTTCATAACGTGACCCCTGAATTTTTCTGACGAACGGCACCGCCGACTTACAATAACCATACTATCACCGTATCTCTATCAACCAATGTTGTACTTAGTGATATCCCCAAGTCCCGAACTCAACGATTATTTGAGGAAATTAATAGATATAATGTACTTTAGGAACAGAAGGCCTAAAAGAGACGTTTTCTACGAACTGTGGCTCCAATGGTCTGCAGAGAAATGCCGGTGCTGAATTCGATTTTTGCAATCACGCCCAAATGAATTAAAATTCCAGAAAATTGTTCGCTCTATCCTAAGTTTCAAGCATCGTGTGGCCTGTAGTGTTAACGATTTGTTCCTCCTAGTCATATGGTCAGTGGTTCGAATCTAACAGGTAGCACGTTAAATAAATATCTGTGAAGGCAAGAGCTGGTTATGTTGACATAGCCATTTGTGGGTGAAATGGCAGTCTCTAGCTGCAAACTCGAAGGCAGGTGAGATATGGGTTTAGAGATGTTTATTGGCCTGGTGGGTAGGGATAGTAATGATGAACACAAAACAGTAGCGTGGATATGGGCGCTTGGTAAATACACAAATAGAGGATTTTCAGTTACGTGATTTTTGACGGTCAACGTTCAATTTACACAGATGTGCTCGCACCTTCAAGTCTCTCACCATTCATGGAATTACCAATAGAAAATCCAGATTCGAAAATGCATTCGTCTCAGCGGACATGGTACGTCTCCTGAAATGTCATGTTACTTCGCGTAAACGATCTCTATATATGACATCCTAAGAAAAATTATGTAGAGAGCAGACACTGGACAAAAATAACTCGATAGATTGCAGTTATTAAATGTCGAAGGCGGAATGGCACGACCGAAACTCAATATCACAGGGTCAGTATAGCAAGGTATACTCCAAAAAATGCACGTGCCAGACAATAATTTTATCCACGTTTCATATTCAGTTGGACAGTGTGCAAAGCAATTCAGTTTCATTGACAAAACTACACTACATAAACATTTCAAAGATTGTGGTACGTTTTCGACATAAAGTCCAATCTCTCTGACATAAGGCCAGATATCAAGAAATACAACATTTTTGAAATTTATGGTGTGTTTGGGTATAGAGGTTGGTCTGATGTGGTGGGGGAACTTCTTGATAGAAATTTTCACCAAGCTTTATAAAACCTTTCTTATGAAAGTGCGTCAACTCTGTCTGATGCACAGAGTAATTACCTATACTTTTTGGGGATTTTATAATTTTTCTAAATGTAGACTTTAATTTTATTTAATTTTTGGTTTAGGGGTTTAAATGCAATTAAGTTTTTCTGCATTTAAAGGATCCAGGAAATGAATTTTTCTTAGAATCACTTTTTGTGTATCTCTGTACTCTTTTTCCATGTATGAAGACTGTTGGACATCTTTGTTGAGTTACGTGAACTGAACGGTGTACTTTTTCAAACATTAAAAATTTACCAAGAATTTTTGGACAAGTGAGGGCGCTTTTGCTTTGATGTAAATCAAGGAAGAAATGGTTCAGGTTGCATGCTTTCAAGTTCAAATTGTGAACCCCAAATTTTCTATCTGGGAAACATTTCTTTGAAAAGGATTTTTGTTGGATTATTGCCATATACTTCAACAGCAATAAATTTCCAAAGAAAATGAAATCTGCCATAGCAGTGTTTAAAAAAATTTCTGGGCACAAATCAGTGCAACATTTAGATTCAGTGCCTTGGATGACATCGTAATTCTGCTTCTGAATATGGAAATTGCATTAGCATAAAACCAAAAAAGCATAAAAATATGGGTTAAAATTGCAAAACTAAAATTTCAAATAAGGTTAATTGAAACCCAAATGCGATTTCAAGGATTTTTAAAAAAAATTATAAAAATATTTTTATTTCTTGGTTCCTTTAATATTTTGATATGATATATTCCTTTTAATGGAATTTTTTGCAGAGAGAAAAGTTACACAATTAAGAAAATTAGTATCCCCATCGAATTAATTTTGATTTTTTCCCATTTTAAAAGCATTTGAAAAAGTGCCATTTTCACATTAGTATGTCACTTGTATTTGACAGCATTTTCAATGGGAAAGCCATGCCCAATTTATCTACATTTAAAGCAAGATGCAGGACGAAAAACGCCCCAGGCCTTTGTTTGATCGGAATCTCAGGAATTCTTTTCAGATGTCTTGGGTGATTTGCATATAGTGTAGAGTGTGTAAAGGGATTAGACATGCAGGTGGGTAGCTTTGTCCTAGGCCTATTCCTTGCTGGCTGTATAAATGTAGACAAGCTTGCGATCAAGGATGTTTGCAACTTATTAATTGATCTCCTTCACATTCTAATAAAATTGGGCACTCCTTCGTCGGTACTATCAAGGTTGCTTGTTAAAGTGAGTAATGTCTGACTTCCCTCGAAGGATTCTTCATTTGACAAAATTCCAGAATAGTTAATATGTCTGTGTGATACGAAACATTTCAGCAGTATTCGTAGACTGCAAAACTGCATTAAAATTTCAATCCATTGGTAGCTACACGGCCCGAAATGAGACGTGTAGATTTAAAGCATACAAAAGGAGTTCATTAGGCATGATGCTGCTGTGCATATTTTATCGATGAAAATAAAAAAACCTTCAGTTAACAACCATCTTCGGTGAGTTTCGATGCGTTTCATCAGACGGTATAATCGAACAAGCGCATTTAACTTGATTTGCATGTTTTTTCGTTCCGTGAACCTTACGCAGTTTGGGAATGATTGATTTTCCTTTTCACTTCATTAACCTCTTTTTATTTTGTTCTTCACGTTTCTTTTCCTGGGTGACTTTTCAACTATGTATGAAGAAACAAATTCAAGTACCACATGGAATTTATGCAGTGTTTGATGGGTGTTTTTTTTAATGGAAGTCGGACTTACATGCCTTGTTGTAATTGCAATAGGGGCCTAACCCTAAATTAGATAAAAAGTCCTTCCATGTTCTTACCGTGCAGCATGTCAACGGCACGCAGCAGAAAAGCCTCCGACCCACGATGTTGGTGACGGAGCTCGTTCCCATGGCAACCAGGAGCTCCACGTTCCTGAAATGCGTCAGTGGTACGCTTTGGAAGTGCACTGTCTCCTGGTTTGTCGTTGTCAGCTGGTACCCATCGGGCTTCGACGAACCGGAGCCTGTTGACCGGGGTGTTAGCTTTCTAAAAGATGTTGCTAGAAATATTCAATATGGAAAGAAAAAAATGAAATATTCTTGACCCAACTTTTGCTCAGAACAGTCGTTAATGGTGATAACTAAGTAATATTTGATGCATATTTACCTTATGTACAAAACAAAAGGTGCTTAGTAACAAAAATTAATGTGTGTTTTGGTCAATTTTCAAGTACGCAAAGCATGTTAACCCGAACTGTATATATTACACCCATATATCCTCCTCATATTAAAAATGACTTGAGGATTAATTTACAGAGATTCGAGACGCTCGTTCAAATTCTCAAAAAACTCAAAGATAAGTTGGCACTGTAAAGACGTGTTTAAGTTTTTATTTTTAACTGGCAGTAGACGTTTTTCATGCTATAGACAAATTAGAATCATGTTCTCGAGAACGATCGCTTTTACAAATCCAAAGAAAGCAAAAAATTATGGTGAAACTACTTAAAGCCAAATAAATAAACCATTCAAGATGAAAACGAAAAATGGAAAAACAGAGAACCAGTTCACCCTCAGCACAATAAAGGGCCCTGCTCCATTTCAACCATTGTTGAACTTAAATAGTACATGTATGTGTGGCCCATTTGCTTTTCAAGGCTACGTACACACCCTTTTGCTTTTCAGCCGAAAAGAGAATCAGCCTGTGATTGGTCAAAAACGCTCGGCCGGTAAGCATCGGTCCCTTCACTGGGGGTCTAAGGGCTTTATGGGTGCCCCAGCGGTGCGGCTCCGGAACCCACTCCTCGCAAACGTGGAAGTTAACATTGGTGAAGGGTAAGGACTGGCCGTGCAGGAGGAAACATTCGTCGGGGTACAGCATATCTGCATATGGGGAACAAGATGACTGTATGAAAGTAGTGAAAGAAACGGCTGTAACAATAGTCATGAATATTTAAATTCGTTGTAGTAAGTATTGGAGTGTTTTTACAAAATAAAGTTGTTTACAATTTCACCCAATCATATGACATTGGAAAGTTTAACCTGCACATAAAACAAGGTCATTTGGGAACAAAGAACGCGCGCGAGTCCGCGTAGGGCGGCGCTGATAATGGAGATCAATGGCACTGATGCGGCAGACATTTTGGGCATGCGCTGTTGGAATACCGATGTGGATCATCATGACAGAACTTCCTTTTATTATTTTAACTTGTGCCCTGGTTTGGTTTGCATGACCTTGCACATTCTTGTTTCAACTGCTCCCCGAAAATGGCGTAGGCATTAGCTTGTCTCTAAAGGCAAAAGAGTGAAAACTCACTCTCAAAGGGATGAGTCCCTCATGAAATCAGTCCAAAGGAGTGAAAAACCACTCCAAACGAGTGAAAGAGTGAACCACTCGCAAAGAGTGAAACACACTTTACAAGAGGAACCATATAAAGGAAAATCTTTTTCGAGTTGTCCTTTTTATGGCTTTTTGGCAAAGTGGAAATCTCACTCTTTTGGAGTGGTTTTCATCCGTTAAGAGTGCTTTTCACTATTTTGGAGTGGTTTTATAAAGGAATCACTATTTTTTAGGGCGAGATTTTCACCTTTTGCATTTAAGAGATATACATCCGGATTCAATGAGCAAGTAGTCTCGTTCCTGAACCTAATAATCATTGGCAAATTTAATCAAAGACCACAGTTAACCATACCATAGTTCGACTAATTCTGACCTAATGCACTCTTGTCGACGATAATTGGACTAGTCTCGTCGACTATTCGCAACCAATAGCACAACGCAGAGAGGACCAGTTGTTAGAAAAAAACAATGTAATTATGTCATTATTTGTAATCATTTCACTTATCTGTTGTTATTTTTGCCCTCCTACGGCTACTGTTCTCCTCACAGGCCAAAATGACCTGACAAAGGCTGATCAGAGTCGTTCGCACTTGAACGTCACACCACATGCGCTTGGTTGTCAATAACCAATCACAAGTTAACTACTGGTCCTGGATCGAACTAGCTCCACCCTGACATATGTAACTTGTAGATCCAGTATCCATCACAAACCAACAGAACATGACGTAAGGCAAGTTGTGTGACGTAATGCCTGGGATGTATCCACGGACGTGTATAATAAAAGCTGGACTCGCAGTGGCCTTAATCAGCTTATAGAGCTGAATCCACTCGCGGCCATTTTACCGAGCCGAATACAAAGCTTTCCTGGCAATGCCCGCCTTTCTTCTTCCTGACGTCAATAGAAGGGAGCGAACCCACGCATTTGTATTCGGCTCGGTAAAATGGCTGCTGCTTGGCTTCTTTTTCATACAAAGGCGTTGCAAGTTCAGGATTTTTATTTACGTCCGTGGATGTATCTTGCACGTGTCGAACGGTTTTTAAAAACCACCGTTATGCAAGAGTAAAAGGCCTGAATCGTATACCATGTGGAAAAATTTGAGGCAACACAGAGTAGACTTAAATACAGTAAGGATTTTCGGAAACGTTTTGGTCACGTGACCATGTCTAACGGAGCGCATTGCTCTCTCAATAAATCCGATCTTTTGGTGTGTGTGGACTACATCACCTAACTGGGAGGGGTTAATTGTACACCCATTTTATACCTGCAAGGAACTCTCCGTAAGACACTGTCTCCGGCAACCAGCTCCGGCCTTCTCCTAATTCCTTGGAGCCCCTCTCGATCTCACTGCTGACAGCGAACTTGAGTTTTCCGCTGCTCGTGTGCGTCCTGACGACCTCCGCGAACTCGTCCCTGGAGACGGGGTCCAGCTGATGCGGTATCCAGGAGGGTGGGACCGGCTGGCTGTTGATCACCGTCCCTGGCGTCGTGGATACGTGCCATCGGTCAACTTTGGGGGTGCGAGTCATTTGTTGGGCGATTATGACCTTGGATTCAAGTTGGGAAAAGCGAATGGGGTGTGGATAGATTACTGCATGGGACCATTTTTTTTTCAACCTCGGCCTCGTGTGTCGATCACTACACTACTACATGCATAGCTACCCTCTTGCCGTGTCATTTTAGTGACGTATTCAGCGCACAATGCCCTTTTTTGAAGGAAATGAAAACGGCAGCACTACAGAAAGGGTACATGCACATCCCTGATTATAATGGTAAACCAAACGGTATCACGCGAACATAAAAACGTAGACTGCGTTGGGTATTTCACTCGATGATTTCTGTGGTTCTAGACACTTTCAACTCGGAAAGCGCATGTCTAAAGCTTACTCCTACTTCTAATGCCCTTTTGTCAAACCGGACAGCAGTTCCGGAAGAAAAATATAGCGGTCCTTAAACATGAGGTTAAATGAAACTTCCGCTGCAATGGATGAAAAATATCAGACACCAGAAAATCCTGTTTCCTACAAGGACCCTTTGCTGGTGGATATTTCTCCAAGCACTTGTCTACGTACGGTTATCACTCATTCCATTTTGATTCGTGGAAATGAAAGTTCGGATCTTTGGCCTGCTGCGCTAGTCTTCCTATAGAAGCGAGGGTGGACCTTTCAAAATGTAAAATGTGTCCGTGCAGTTATTCTGATCATCCCATTATTGCTTGAATTAAGGTTTTTCAAGGGAAGCTCATGCTTTCCTATATTGTAATCCAAATGCTTTCCGATATTGTAATCCAATAAAACGTCAACACCAAGCGTCAGGGTTACATGCGCAGAGTTGTCGCAGAACCTCATAACTTCATCAAGGCAGGCCATTACTTTAAATAGATCTTTCTTTTTCACAAATACGCACTTGTATGGGTACATTTTTGGAAGACCTTGTCAGCGCCAAAGCAAGCCGTGTTTACCTCACGCTTTGCTACAGAAGGTAGAGAAGTATGGATATTTTTAAGTTGTTGAAATTGGAGCGTGCATTTTGCTGTCGACGATAATCTGGATGGGAGGTGTTTCGGTTATCCTCTACCGATTCTTTTTTAGAAACCAGAATGATAATGGACGGAGAGACTGGAAAACTTTCTCTTAATGAATGCTTCTCGTATGGATCATGCCGTGAAAAACAAACCAAATTCACTAGGGTTGTGGTGCAATCAAAATTTTAAAAAATCTGATATCTGTACGGAGATCTAGAAAAGCCATATCAAGCTTGATGATATAACATCATTCTAGGCAAGATGTCGAAAACTAATATGCTGAGATAATTTACAATAGAATGACGACATCCTCGGAGTTGGATGCCGACATAATTTGATAGTTTATCGCTTACTTTTAAGATAACATTATTTTGTGTAGTGTGGATGATGGGATGAAGTATTTAAAAATGACTTGCTTGCAAAATGTCACCCTGATATGAAATATATCAGAACCTCAACACGTTCGATGGAACTTGCAGAGCTCCTTACATCAGTCAGTACCACGAACCAGGGTTTGAAAAAATTGTACCACGGAGGGTTTATAAGAATGCCAATTGTGCACTATAAGAGCGCATTGTTGTCTGTACAATATGGATTTTCAAAATGAATGGTTTCAGGCTACGTAAAGTTCGTATAGGATGTAAGCGACCCAAAATAATTAAGATGCACGTTGCATGTGTGGAAGCTGCCTTTTGCAAACTTCTCTTTGTCGTATACAAAGGACTGCGAAGAAAGAAATGACAATGAAACAGCACAGGACTAAAAAATCTCATTCCCCGTCCATTGTTAGGCTTTACGTCGAGAAGCTGACAAGATCCAACGGGATGCGGTGAGTCCATATTCATTTTCCTTCTTTTTGGTTTTCCCTACAAGGTTGCAACCCAGAATTTTACTTTGAAGAATCAAATTAGTATCAATGGTATACAACACCAACATGTATTTTCAACAACTACCCGGACAAAGATCTTACAAGCCGAGGTGCTGGCATACACGAATTCAAACGGTACCATTTATGCGTGTAATTGGTAGGTTTAAAGTTGACTTGGAGTAGATAAAGCGAAAAACGTCTCACATGTTGCAGTTTATAGTCTATTTGCTATACTTCGTTTTCTGTTTTCTAATTGATTAAACTAAATAATTAGTTACTCTCATTACAAATCATTATTAGCTTTGAGCGTATTTTCCCTTTAATGTAATACACAACAAGGCAGTCTAGCTAAATCTTGGAGATGTCTAATGGGGTAATTTGTGAGGTTATTGTATTTTGGAAATAAGGCAAAAAAAAAAAAGCAAAACCCTTTTATACTGTAACCTGTGAATTCCATTTGAAAATGTTACATTGGAAATCTCCACCTGCCCAGTTACCTTTCAGTATGCTGGGAAGTAAATTTGATTTGCTAAATCGTATGAAAGCGATGTGTTTTTCACAGCGAATCTGTTTACACTTTGACCTCAAACTCAAGACTATTAATTAAAGTAGTTAACTTTTCTTTATAACTTTCCAACCAAGGACCAGCTTCAGGAGAAGAACTGGGTTTCACAAATCTTTCAGATGTTGACAGGAAGAAGAGGGGGTTTTCTACTCACTTCGTTGGGGTCAGGGCGAAAGCCTTCCTGCCTCCTTCCTCCGTCTGTAGCCATGGACACAGAGTCTCCTGAGTAGTTGTTACCTTCAGCGAGCCTTGCCAGAGGAACCGGCCGGTCACTAGCTGAAGATCCCCGGCTCTCTGCGATGGACGCGTGGCGGTTGGATCGGGATCCTGACACCACAGACATTGCGTCCGTCGAACAGAAATCTGGAGCTGCTTCGACGACTAGAGAGTCAAAAAGAGTGGTGTAAATGGAACAATCAATTACAAAAAAAATGTTGCATGTTCAGTTCTTAGTATTGCGTTGTTTTATGTCCACGTAAAACTGTCGACGATGTGTTACCAATACGAGTGATTTCTTTTATAAAGACCCATATTTCATGGTATACTAACTATGGAACATCTGTCATTATCGCGGAGGTCACTCAACGAGTACATGTGTATTAAACAATACATATTTTCTAAACACAAACGAAGCAATCCCACAATTATTGATTTTTCCCCTTATTGATTATTGTTTATTCAGCTATGTCTGGCTAAGTCTATCAGCCCAACATGTGCATGGCATAATTTATTTGAGGCATAATTTCTGCATAGGCCTCCACCTCTTCACACCTCATAACCATCTAATGCCAATGACGTCATTGTCGACATGTTCTGTTAAAACTAATGACAATTATGATAATAACTTCGGTTACAGATCGCAGGGCTATTTCTTCACGTCATTGCAAGAAAAACAAGTTACGCATCATACTAATAAAAATGTGATAAAGAAACGTGCACGAGTGTTAATAAGACTGTTGCACACAGAGTTGAGACCACATTAAAGAAGGATTTTTTTGTGGACAAGCAGAAACGACGATGAATCATGATATACATTCTTTTGTTATGGGCCTCGAGCTGGACCAAGAGGGAGCGTTCTTTCCTTAGCAATGGAAGATCCTTCGGTACAACTGTGCATCGCTGTTTCACGAACGGCTATAGGAAACGCAAGCGTTGCAGTCATATCGCTACCAACAAAATGACTACTCCCAACCAGCGCGGCTCTGTTCAACTGCTGAGAGGGTGTTGCTTCTCGAAGCGGATCGGTGCACTTATTTTAGCGTTTTCCTTCATTTTTCAACCTTTTTTTTGTCTCAGAGGCGGGGGGTCGACCCCCCGGATCCGCGCCTGATCCTGCCAGTATACAAAAATATAAGTTGCCTCAACTATCCAACAGGACCATAATGGTGCAGGCTATTTTTAAAAGAAGGCCTGTGTTGGGTAAAAAATTCACGTTCATTGTTAAAAATAGCACTGGTAAAGTGTTTGTTTTATGTCCTGGGTCAGTCAACTTTAATTGTCAGCTCAAAGTTTGAAGAGATAACTGAGTGTGGAAGGAATGCAGGGTAAAGATCGAACACACGACAAACCCACCGTTCTCCTTCTAACCTTTCGTATACTCAGGTGAATACGGCGCGAAATCGACACATTCGACGATACGGTGAACGCCAGTGATTGTGAAGGTAATATCTGTGACTCATTTTGCTATAGTCGACAAGCACTTGCCACCATGATGGAGGTACTGTCGCACCTAGGAGCTGCTGTTGGCGATATGCTAGGCTGGATTGGAGAATACGAGAGAGGAATCCTGGGATCGATTGCCGTTCTGATGGTGCTCCTCGGGACATACACCACTCTTGAAAATAAAACACCCGAGTCCCCTAGGTAAAGAAAATGTGGTTATCCACTGAAGTACACAGTTGGGGCACTCTATAAAAGTCTGACACTTTTCTGTCCTTGTTACACCTGACCTATGTAATTTGACAAGGAAATGTATCAATAAAATTGACTTCAAATTATCATTTGTTTGGCAGATAATTTGCAATATTTTATTCACTCTTGGAAAACAAGGAATGTGTTTTAAACTTACACTATCATGCGCTAAATGTAACAAGGACGGGAAACATGGACACCCAATGTGTAGATGACCCGGTCAGATATCTAGCATGCAATAGTTAGGCTGAGATTTTGAACGTGTCAGGCCAGTATGCATAGGCCTACATGTATGTGAAAAGATACAATATGTGTAAAGTAATGCAAGCAGTTCATGTAAGTACTGGTCAGACAACGCGCTGTTAACAGTATTATAGACGTGTGTGGGCATCAACCATCTGCCATTAGTTTCTCTAGGCGCACACGTGTCGCGTACTTAGATCTTTGTGCACAAAGAAGAGTTTTTTACGCAACAACAATTCTTCGGGGAGCTGCACCTGTACACGTGCGTGTAGAAGTTTGTGGAAGTTATCACGAGCCGAAGGGGCTGTGCATCAGGCACTTACAACGGCTTGTGTAGCCTATCCGTAGTTTTTCCATTCGAAAGGGAGGGGTGTAACATGATGATAAAAGAAACGGCTTGAATGTATCCTCAAAGGCCCAATCTTTATACAAACGATTTCAAGAAACGTATTCTACAGATAAAACAGCATTCAGTCTACTGCTGCACTGCAGGCGTCCTTAGAAGTACGGAAAAAAGTGACATTAATATTTTGTCAATGATGGATTATATCGTCAAAATACAATTTGCAAAAGGATGAATCTTTAGCCGATCAAATTATTTTTGGTGTACTATCGCAAAGATTATAGGTTATCATCGCCCCAATGAAAGTGGAAACTGTTGCTGTAGCTTGAACAATTCAACGTACATTTAGCTGTATTATGTATGGGTGCAGACCGAGATTTAAGCAAGCACAAACAGAGAACATGGAGTGTCTAATTTTAATCAAGAAACTGTTTTCAGAAAGAGTCGTTAGTTTAATTGCTCTTCTGTGAAATGAAACTCCGCATATTTTTTTGTTTGCCTAAGTTTCCACGAAATGCTTACCGATTTTTCCTGATATAGGCTAGGACCTACTTGTAGCTAAACAGAAAACAAAACAGGCAATAAAACACAAAATGACAAAACAAAACAAAACAATCAAACAAACAAACATCCCCCACCCCAAAAAGAGATAAATCATGATAAGACAGTTCACGCAGAATGGCATTGTATGTTTTATTGTCATGTCTTGCCATTGTATCTTTCAGGGTGACGATATAAGTCCCGCCCTTTGAGACATCTAATAAATCGTGTTATCAGCATATTTGAAGATTTTGCTGTCTATGTATGGAATTGGTCTCCTGGTCTTCCTAATGGAAATGAAATGATTTTTCCAGAAAGGTGAAAGAAGGAATGCAGTAAATGCTTAATGACGTGTCAGGACCTGAGGTGAATCCTGTAATTTTTTGCTGGCCCAATTTTTATTTTATTTAAACAGGTACCTATCCTCCGGAGTTCGGTCCACAAATTCACCTCTGATGAGCAACAAGCTAGCCTCCCTGCTCACCTATCCCAGTGCGTTTATCATTCCATGTTTCTGCATGTATGTTAGCAGGAACGCCACACACATAAACATGATCCTTGCGACACTCATGGTTATCCATTATTTACAGAGGTAAGCAGTAACGGGTATTTAGAAGGGTAGGGGCAGCTTTAGACTCTTCAAATTAAATTTAAAGCTAACAGACCAAACGGTCGCTTAGAGTGACAAGTTGGGGGAAAAGTGTCTTGCCACATTCGTAAACGTCCTGCAATGTCGCAGCGGGAGTCCGACGAACAGTGATGCTCAGTTTTGGAAATAAAAATACATTTTATAACCTTTTGTACGAATTCAGTCGAAGCATGGGTGTTGATTTCACGTTACATATTGAAGCCACTCTCCGTAGAAATTAGCACAAAGTAACGTTCATGGTGCTTGAATGTTTAATTTGTGATATCGTGACCAACAGCACAATCTTAAACCCTTTTTGAAAATCACTCGATCTATAAAAATGTACATCAGTATAACTACTCCCTTGGTAAAACTATACCATTCATAAAAAAATGGAAAGGTCACCTTTTTAAGCCGCAGGTTTTTTCTGTGTTTTAGGACGTTTATCTTTGGATTACTGTTAAATGGGACCAGCAAAATCCCGGTGCATGTATTTCGAATGTCGGCTACCTTTTGTGCACTGAATGGCTATATGATTGGCCGTTACCAGACCGAGTACGCAGTGTATGACGCTGACTGGTTAACAGACCCACGATTTGTTATCGGTAAGAAACAGTTCATGAATTACCTGTTATGTGACGGAGGGCGTAGGGGGATTGTACCGTTCATTGCACGTCACTTGAAGAGGTTTTACGTGGTGTTTATAATGGCCTGACCTAAACGGAACGGACTCTAGAAATTTGCTTGAATTTGCCTCTTTTGTTGGCTGCCTGTAGCTGTGCCCACAAATCCTGGAAATATTCCCAAATTTCTAAGTTTAACAACATGCTGTTTAAGATTACGAGGGGGGTAGTTATCATAATTAATAAACTAACTTTAATAGGTGTGGCTCTCTTCTTCATTGGAATGGCCATCAACATCCACTCCGATCATATCTTGAGGAATCTTAGGAAACCTGGAGAGACTGGCTACAAAATACCCAGAGGTATGAGTTTTAATTAAACCAAAATGCAGTATTCTCAATACATCATGGGCCTGGACAACAGAAAAGTGCAATGCATTTTATGCACAGACATAACATGGAAGTGAACTTGTCGAACATTTATCAGTTACCACTTCAATAAACACCGAAATCAAGTTATAATCTTTGCACAAAGTGTCGCATTGGAAACTTTGATTGCCTTTTTTTTAAAATCAAACTGTCGAGCTTATTGGGAAAGGAATGTTTGGGGAATCCCTTTTATGAACGTCAGTTTTATAACCGTCGTCAGAATCGGATATGAGGCTCAATCGTTCAAGATTGACCAATCACCTAAATTTTTCAGCCGCGTGACTGCATGCCCTTTGAAATGATATTTGAACGAGTCTTTCTTATTTGCTTTAAAAACGTGTCTTTGTTCTTATAGACTGCGTAGGCGTATCCGTCTGTGAGTTGATCGGCACTAATCTCTGACAAAGACTTGATATGGTTGCACATAAAACACATAACTTGTTTTTCATCAAATCTAACAAAGTAATGAGAATGTCATTGAAATCTGGTGGGTTGGCTTTTTCGTTTTCTTATTCATACACACCGTCAGCGTGTAGCAGCAAAAGAAACTTGTTGCTAATATGAATCGAAGCATCTAATTTCTCTTATGCCTAATTGCTTTCGCTATCTAAGTATACTTCATGGAATCTTCTGGATATTCTGACCTGGTCTGTTGTTTATGTCTTTCCAAAAAAATCCCTGTAATTGGAGGTTCGCCGGTGTTGGGTATTTTTTATAAATACATGTGTATATGGGTTTAAATGCTGATTCTGGGAAGGGAAATACTATCAAGTGAAACACACTGTTCTATAGCGTGGAGCACTATTATCAGACAAAATATTATACCTAAGTGCTCAATGAACATGATATAGTTCGATAACGAAAAGAACTATTACGTATTGTGCTCACTGCAGGGGGGCTGTTTGAATATGTGTCTGGAGCGAATTACTTTGGTGAGATCGTAGAGTGGACGGGCTTCGCCCTTGCATGCTGGACTCTGCATACCGCGGCATTTGCCTTTTTTACTGCCGGTTACATTGGTGTGATCAAGGCGTTTGCACATCATCGGTAAGGGTGGTATTGTTTATATTTCCCCTTTAGTGTTAAAGGAAGACACACGGTCCTTTGGGGCTAAATGTAGTTGGATACCTTAGAAAACCCCAAATTGGAATGGACCGGAGTGGAACAGAACAGAAGGCGGCGAGGTGGAGACACTCCATGGAAACGACTTTCAACGAGTACAGATAAAACGGCTGATGGTAGCCCATATCGGCCAGCTCAGCTGGACATAGTCAGGAGTCATGTAGAACATGTACATATGTACCCCTATTAAATTCACATGAACACAAATTGCATTGATGATGTTCTGTTTCGGTTCAAAGCCACATGTTGTTAATACACCAAACTGTGCAAATAAATAACGTCCATTTTAAACATCAAATATCTGGCTTTCAGGTGCTGTGTATTTAATCTTTTTTTTTTACTCCCAGAAATCCATAGGCTAGATAGGCCTATTCCTAAACAGTATAGGTATTCGAGTGGTTTTTGTCACTTTTTACCCGATAGAAAATAACATAATAACATAACATAACGTGAATTTCACCAGAACAATTTGATTTCAAAATGAATATAGATAGGTTTGGATATTTGTTGTTTGATTGGTACTTACTTCTATTGCTGTCGAATTCTCATTAATGGAAATGTAATCTTTGAGTCATTTTAACAAAACTGCACAGCCCTTTGTACATGTTAAACAAATGTGCAATATTTTATGCAGATTACATTTAAAATCTTGCAAAAGACGAAAACCAATTTTTGAATCATTCTATGAAATTTGAAAAATAATATTTTCATGAGAATATTTCTGTCCTCTTCCTGTTGACAGGACTGTCTTGTCTATGTTAGCCTTTACCTCGAATGTAGTTAATCATTGTGTATAACTGCTGACAGTGTTGTGCACCAAGACAAACTGCGTGCGACGCATACACTATAAAAACGCTGGGCACTTTTTTGCCCAAAGTCATGGGTACCAGGTGAATTGCCTAACTAATGGACAAAGAGATAACCCAACTGCGTAGATTTTCTCCTAATTACCGGAAAATCATTTATCCAACGGTTGTAAAAAAAAACGTTTTTTTGTACTATAGTTTGTTAAACCTAGTGTTCTGCTCTTTTAAGCGATTCACCTGGTACCAAATGTATGGCAAAAACATTGCCCAGCGTTATTGAAAAGTGCCACGAACTCAATTTTCAGTACTTGTGTTAACTGGGGATTTTGGTCAAGAACCATGCTTTGGGTACACGCTGTACATAGAGCTACTTAACATCAAAATCTAATAAACCGTCTGAACGTCACGGACACAAAACCACGATATCTTGGACCTAAGCACGTTTCGCTTTCTCGGTTTAATGGACGAGATAAGTTCACTGAAATATAAAAGTAATTTGAAATGCTTTTTTCTCTCTTATTTCAGATGGTACCTGGCAAAATTCGAGGATTACCCTAAAAGCAGAAAGGCAGTTATTCCTTTTCTCATTTGATGGTAGTGGCATGACTTTTTTTACTGTGTGCTGAAGGACAAAGGAGCAGACAACTTGGAACATCATCACCTTTAAACACACATCAATCATTGTGTTAATTCCGTCTAATGTTCTATGCAGTGTCTTAAAAAGAATCCCATGAATTTCGTTTAAAGAGATAGTTTGGGGGGAAAAATCCCTCTGTGTTTTAAAATAAATTTTAGGTGTTCGCCTTAATTAAAAGAACCAAAAATAAAGATGTGCGGCTTTCCAAGCCCTTCTGATTTTATTTAAAGATCACTCATGCAAATTAGTAAGTTGAAAATATCTTTATGTAAATACATTGGTGACTGTAATAAAAAAAACCCAGGTTTTAAGAGTAGACTGTGGCCCCACACATTTTTTTATTTCCCTTTGATATAACTATAATTTTTAATTGTATCCATATGAATCGCAGGGTTTTATCACACACCGTAAGGTAGGATTAAAAACCTGATTCAAGATTTTTGGGGTTATCTAAAGATAGTAAATCAGCATCCTGAAGCCATAGTTTGGCAGGGGCACTGCAGGAGGCTTCCAGAGAAAGTCAGCAAGGCTGAGCTTACTGAGTTCACTCAAGATCCCACCACCGGATCACTGTCTAACGTTGGTAATGCTGTTCGTCTACAGTTACGTCTACATATTTAACTTGTACTCAACATTATTAATGTTCACCACAAAACAATGCTTTCATTACAAATCAAGTAATACTTCAATTAATTACAAATCAGCATAACCCCATCATTTAACCCGATTAAAATTATTCTCAGGATTGTCAGTATTAAGATTTGTGTTATTTACAACTGTAACATCCAGCATCATCACTGGATCAACATCTCCGCCATAATGTAACGAACATGAATAAATAAATAATAAATCAAGGTTTTGTTTTAATCAGCAGAGACTAGTGATCAGAAAGCCTTTTCTATTTGAGGCCGTAAGATACAAAGACGTAAATGAAACTTCGTCCTTCAACTTTGAGGACGAGTCGATCAAATTTCATGATGATCAATGCTATGGTGCGATTTCTCTCCAACTTGTCCAGTACGATACACAATTATGAATGTGACAAACAATATGTTAGTGACAAGTTTTAATTTCTCCTGCGACATGAAAGCTGTGCGGTCGTTTGGTTAAGATCAAGCCTGTCTGAGATTCCTCAAAACAGACGCAAGGTTTTGAATTCGACAGCTGTGCCAATACATGTGCCCTTGTTGAAACGGCAATCACTCTGGAACGCTCTCACCCGCCACTTAGCTAGAAGAATGTGTCGCAGTCAACCCGTAGTACCACCATTACATTGTACGTGTACTTCCAAGGGATACATGCAAACTGACTCTTTGATGGATAGTGAAGACACGATTTTGAGTAATGTTGAGGATTTTTGTGCTCGCCTTATGACTTCGTACCGTTTGTTTTCTCATAATTAGGCTCAAAGTCCTAATAAAGGCTCGTTTAAACAAACATTTTTTCTTGTGTAAGCCCGATACATCAATTTAAAGTATACATTTCGCCAAAGATCCCCTGGAAAATAGGAGAACCCGGCAATACGTGTCTCAAGGCAAGTCAGAGCCAACGTCACCCTTACCACTGGCTTATTTTTTAGAAGTTACCAAGCATTCAACCACACGAAGAAGACAGGGTTTGTATTGCGCATGTATAATGTCATATCAATTTTCAACCTGCATTACCTGTTGTGAATGTCATATTGAAAACACCCCATGCTCCTCAGAAACGATTTTCTTTCCAGTTAAATAATGATCAGGTTAATCGGGTTATGGTGACGGATGTGACGGTAATATTGCAAATGGAAAAGGGAACATGTTGTGTTAAGACGTTCGGCGGTTTTAATATCCGCCTCGAGCAGATGCATCCCCTCATCGATTGAAAAGAGCCGTGCAGGTTGGGAGTGTTTATTTTGTTGGTAGCGATACGACCGCGACGCGTGCATTTCCCGGTACCTCGCTCGTGAACCAGCGAAGTTCAGTTCTGATCAGAGGGTGAACCACAAAAAATAAACCCCATAGACAGCAGTGATAAATCCCCATACTTCAAAAATATTTTTTAAATACTCACAACTCTCACAGGTGTTCAGGCTGCACAGAAAAATGATGTTCCACATGTCCTCTTTCTTTTTCCTTTCAATTTTCGGGGGGTTGACCATTGAATTTTTGAGAAATTTTCACCAGTCCTTGTCCAGAAAAATAGCCATTTTGAAAAATCATCCCTTGGCAAAATGGCTCAAATAGTGCCACTTTCAAACCCGATTGCCTCCAAATTGCTCAGAATTGGAAGCCTTGAGTCCGGCCCAGAGGTTCAGTCTCATATTTCTTCAATTCCTCAGTTCCATGGCTCTCAAGACCCTCTAATATAGAATATTTTTAGTCTATAACTTTTGTTAATGAGCCCGGCGGAAATATTTCTGGCCTAAATACGAGGGTGCACCCCAAAGGAGCTTCCCTTGATAAGAAAATTGCGCCCTCTCTTAGTCCAGCTCGAGGCCCATACATGCACCAAACTATTCTGCACGACGTAGTATTCAAGATATTTTAATGCGACATTCAAAATGCACCAGCACCATGGCGAGAAAACAACAATTTTGCTGCTTCAGAACAATAAATGATGTGATTGGTCTCCCGTTCAAACTGAATTTAAATGGCTAAAATATGAATCACTGTTCAAGGTCAGTCCTTTGAGATCAGATATTTAAAAAGTGCCAGGCTGCGTGCGTAAATTTAATGTTTCTTTACAGATTCTGTTCAGATTCAGATTAGGCCTATTCAGTTAATTCAGATTCGTGAAAACAGTACTCTGAGAGATATTTGAAGCATACATGGCTTTATTTTCATCTTGTAACCAGAATAAAAACAAAATGAAAATGTCAACCAGTCTGAATGATTCTCTGGGTTTCAATCAAAATAGCCTTCGATTGTTTACGGCAAGTCGCTCGATAATTGCTAAATGTAGTGTAAAAAACGGTGAAACAGGCTGTAATGACAGATGTAGGGGCACTAAGCCATTCCTCTCTTCGCGTCGAAAAGAAATGGCTAAAGCCATTTTGAAATTAAATTTGTTTTGAGAGTTCCGATAAAACCAGGTATTGTTGCCCCAAGTTGGATTTAAAATAACAAATTGCTGGGACAAATCGTTCGCTTTTTTGCCACAGGCAATTTGCGTTGCGTATTTACGCTCCGGTCCGAGGCCAAGTCAACTTGTTTTTGAGTCACGTATTCAACACAACCGAGTCACGAGGACACGGTGTTCCCAAGAAACGTTTCAGGATACCTTTATTTTTCCACGGTAACCTTAACCAGCAGGTTAGGTTTTCATTAGGGTCCTGCATTAAAAATAAACTAATTAATTAATATTAATTAAAAGGAATTGCAAACATACTTCATATAACAGAAAAGCTTAAGAAAGAACATGTAAAACAAAATGCATAAAATCTCAACAAACATGAACTTAAACACACAAAATGCGAACAGTGCTAGTTGAAAACGAACAAAAAACTGACAGATGTTATACAATTAATTTTAAAATGATAATATTAAAATTAAATGAAGTAATTATGAAGTTCATTCTGAAAAGCAGGAAGCAAGAGGTTTAAACCAATAAGCTTGGCGCTGCGAACTGCCTTTGGGATTGCAAGGCATTAAGTTACAACAATTTCTTCGCGTCAGATGTTAATTTCTGACCAGGATAGGCTATTCAATCAAAAGAGCGTTATAACCCTCCCCATCGCGGCTTGACAAATTCTCAAGAATCATGGATACTCGTCACTACGGCCATATTGCTGAGGATGCATTCACAGGATGCAATCTGAAGCGTTTTCTCCTGCCCAACCATATTCTCAATCAGGCAAATGTAATAAAGCACACCTTATCCAAACAAGGTGAAGGTCGACCAGGAGAATTCCTGTTTATTCCTGCTTTGTTTACTGACGAGCACCGTTGATGCATTCATAATAAAATAAAAAAAAGAAAAAACTTTAAATTCAAAATATGCATCCGTAAATTGGGTTATAATCTACAGTAAAACCTTTTGGGGAGAGTCCATCGTTACTCAGGGTTACAGAAAAGAATATCTTTACACATATCAAAATGACCCTCAAAGTTGGTGTTAGGGTATTTCATACATTACTTAACTAACAAAATATACTGGAATATATTTATCGAAATGTCTTGTGTTATAAATTAAGGCAGCGAACGAGCTGCCAAGTGAAGCCTGTAGTAGGAAGAGACAAAATCACTAGACACATTTCCATGTGCATCCCATCCGAAACAGGTTTTGGAGCAATCTTGAAAAATAGGCACAATGGGTTCAGCAGCCAATGAAATCTCCTTTCCCTTGTGGGGAGTTGTTTTGAAATATAGCCCCGAGTAAGTTGAAGTTAGCTTGCCATTACGATTTCCTTCATTTGTTTTACCATGGCAACAGCTAGCGCACTCTGGAATTCAAATAAGCCGAGACACAATCTTATACACTCTTTTCGCACGCCCCGGTGAACTTACTAGCAAGTATTTTTATTCAGTATTCAACCACAATACGTACAAAACAATAAAGATGCGACCTAGGACCGCGGTCCCCAGTGGACATTAAATAAATTCAAAAAAATTACTCATGGCAGGGCAAAGAGAAATGAAGCATGTTTTTAAAAACTAGAGGAGCACAAACAGTTAAAACATTCAAAAATACATTCATTAGTTACAGCAGCATGATTTATAAACATTTTCTGGAATGGGTGGTGCCCAAATTAAACTGAAGTGAAGGGAAGAGCAAAATATATTTATATAGACATGTTCTCACATTCACCTGTTTTCCAAATCGGTTCATTCCGACTCTTAAAAACCATTGGAATCCAAACAGAGCTTTTCTAACAATCTGATTGCGAAAACCTTTATATCTGATATCCAAATGGCAAAATTGATTTCATAATTTCTTTGATTCTCTTTCTGTTATCTGGAGTAATCAGTCCCGGAGAGCCAATTTTCATGCAGATTGATTTAACATTCCTGTGCGAGCTGTGTAAGTCGCGAAGAGTAAGCGCAAACCGAAGAGCTGGAAGCGCGTAAACGGTCGTAATGTACTTGTACAACTTAATATTCACCACGAATATTATAGTCCCTTCAATATTTTTGAGCATTAGCTCCAGCTTATCGTGGATGAAATCATGACTTTCACTAGTTTGGGGTGAAAAGGTGAGATGCGAACCAAGAAACTTCATGTTTTCAATCCAGAGAAGTTTCCGATCACCTATCCTAAATTCAAGATTCACTGGCTTTCCCCTCGAGAGGGATAGGGATCGGCACTTTTGTGCCTTTATTTTCAAACCAATTTCCTGAAGTCGGAGGTCAATTTCATTTATCGACTTCTGGTGTTGCCTTTCGCTATTTGTAATAAGGTTGAAATCATCAGCATAATGGGCTGAAACCACTCTGACACCATTAAAATCATAACACCGTTAATTATCAAGTTTCCTTGATTGAATTAATTCCAAAATTGGGTTAACACTGATCAAAAAGATAGTGGGCGACAATGGATCCCCCTGAAACACCCCTCGTCTAAAATTAAAAGATTGAGATTTCCATCCACGGCCGCATGTTTCACCATTCAGCCGCGAATAAAGGGCAAGGACGTTGTGAGGAATGGACATCACTCCTGTGCTTTTGCGACAAGGTGACTCAGGCTCCCGAACGCATCAGCAAGATCAAAGAAAGTTAACTGAATTGTTTTCTTATTTGCCTCCGCGCGCTGTATTATTTCATGTAGGACCGTATTGTGTTTGATGTACCCATTAATCCCTTTGATAAATGCTTTTTGGCTTGTCAAGTCGATGAATCTGTTTTCTACGAAGCACTGCGTCAACCTCTCAGCTATGATTTGATGCCAAACTTTGCCGATATTTGAAGTGAGCAAGATCATCCGAAAATTTCTAGCTTGTCCGTATCACCCGCTTTATAGAATGAGGGAGACCCCTGACTCCGACCAGCAATCCGGGGGTCACTGGGTGCAGCATCATCTTATTGTACAAGGTAGCAAGGAAATGATGCGTACAGTGTAGATGTTTCAGCATTCCATATACATCAGTCCATCATTGCCTAGGGACGATTTCCCCTTCTTGACGATCAGAACCTGTTTCACATCCGTGGGTTTGATGGCAGTTAAGTTGCAGAAGATGTAAGAATCATTGGCCTTGGTATTAATGTACGGAACTAGTTGAAGGCAGACGGCATTTTCAAAGTGTCCATGGTCGAGTTCGGGCGGCTTGTTCTTGACACGGGTTTCTTGTTCTCGCGCTCGAACGGCAGGAACACTACTCAAGAACACTCTTCCAGGAAAAGGCTCACACATCACCTCCTCGTCTGTTTTTTTAGGAACACACAGAAAACCTCATGAGATTTTGATTTTTAAACAGCCACAAACTTAGCGAGATGGCTTACAAAGCCAGACACAATGGCAAGTTTTGCCAAATTAACGTTAATAATTTTCCAAAACACAGAAATGAACATTTCTATTTAAATACAAAAGAATTCAGCCCAGTTATCTAAAAATTAACTCTCGCAACGTACATGGACGCCCCACGTAGCTTTTCACTTGCCACTAACTACCAGCGATAACCACATTACCAACACACTGTCGTAGAAGTTGGTACCTTAATAGTTCCACACAAACACCCCTTGCACAAGGGGTTTGTGCAGAAACCCTGTCAAACCGGAAGTATCTACTCCTAACCACGTTCAAATAACTCGGCAGCCACAGGGGAGTTCAGACTCAGCGACTGCTGAAACCGCAGTGTATGCTGAACACACTGTACAGAACACGTGTTTATGCATGCTCACAGTGCACATTGATTATGTCGGTGACCAGGATGGTATCAGAAGGCCGTTTCAACCTCTTGTAAAAAAATGTAAATGCATGATGTTTCGTCATGGGTGTGGACAGTTAGTGTTAAATAAACTTCCTACAGCGGGGATTTTTGGTC
>NW_019091384.1:693441-720364 GCF_001949145.1 Acanthaster planci | reverse complement strand
GCAACAAGTCATTGCATAAGACAGTTACTGGTATTGCAAAAACAGATGTACCAACCCAGATCCCCAAACTGTGACTGCCGATCCAGAGAAATTGCCAAAAGATTACGGCAGCAGAGGGAGAGTGTCATGGGCATTGCACGCGACATTAATTTTGGTGAGAAAGAATATTTTTTACTACGTATGGCTTTGACTGTAGCCTGCAGAAAGGGGAAATAAATGAAAACGTGGCTCCTTGGAATGGCCTTCACGAAAGGCGACATAATTTCTATCTTGAAGATGATAGAATCGAAAGATGGATTTTCTCTGTATGATGACATTGTCCAGGTTAACTCTGCACGGCATTTCCATGTTTCCATGGAAATAATCGAGCATCTCCGACAACTATTGCCTGGTTTCTTTGCTCCTAGAAGACAAATTGCCACTGTGAAAGTTGAGATGAATGCAGAGTTAGCTATTCTTCATCCTAAGCACAGAGGCAGTATTGCATCTTGTTTCAAACTTATGTACTGAGTGGAGGGTTGAGTATTGAGAGGACACGCTAGAACAATTTCGTGTCGCAAATAAAAATATGCTAAGCCTGTAAAACAACGCAGGATAATAAAAGCATGTGTATAAATGGAAAAATATGCCAAGGGATACGACCCGACATGCATCGGTGAATTCAAACAATACTACTTATTAATTCCCCACTTGACTGATCGTGTTCATCTACGGTGGTATTGTTTGATAATAAATAAACAAATAGGAGTGGGTTTCGGCTCGGTGATTTAAAACCCACGCTTTCTTTAATAGAAACCCTTAGGCCTATTTCGTGGGATGGACTGTGTACAAACATAAGGATAACAAAAGAAAAATGCTGAAATTAAAATTTCATTAAATACATTTCGATGGAACGTTGAATATCAGTACGCATGCAACAATTGAATTACAAGCGAAGATGTAAGAAACGTTGAAAAGAGAGCATAAATGAATATTGCTGTCACGGTTCAATGATTTTGTCATTTAGCAGTTCAAGCACGGTCATCAAAAGAAAGGACTTTTAAGACCAATATAAAACAGGGATGTTAGCACTAGTGCAACTATTGCTGGATAGTTTTTGCATATCATTTATATGAAATGTCACAACTGTGCCTTCAAGTCTGAACATTTCCTGTTTCGTGTATCTGGAGGGTTGTTTCATTCATTTTGAATATGAAAGATCACAAATAATTTAACAATGTTGACCGTGACAGAAAAATCAGCTGAATTCTATGTCAAACAAGTAGTTAACTTAAAGAAATCTTTTATCGCCGTATCAATTTAAACTCTGTTTAATTTTTAATTAAGTTTGGAAATGTAAATTCAATAAAAACTTAATGTTTAAGGTGTTCACTTTTGCTGTTCTATATTTGATGTAACAGTTACCGATAATTTTCAGTATTTGGCAAAGGTAAACTTTAAGTGAAGTTTATTAAATCGTTTTCCCAGTAACAACATTGAAGTGCATGCTGGCGATTACAACTACAGACATTTTGAAACCATCTTCTTATCTAAGATATTATAGCGGCATCATCATATCTCCTTTATATCAGAGGTATATTTAGCATTATTTTCATGTGTAGAAGTGAATGTAATGTTAGAAGTAATTGCGACGAAAAGGGTACTTCTAAAGGTTCAATCGAATTGTCACCTGATATTAGGCATGCGCCCCCTACTGAATAGAATGAAAATTCCACCCCAAACTCGCATTCCCTTTTTTCCACCGGCAACCAGCCCCGTCTGACACGGTCAATCCGGCGAGGCAATTTGCATCCCTTTCTCAGCCCACTCGCATCCCCTTTTTCACCGGCAACCATGCTTCAACACAAACGGAAAATGTGACTTTAAAACTGTCCACAATTAAAGGAAGCCGTAATTTTTTGAAATTGGGGACTCGGTCAACTGAGTCCTATTTCAAATATATAATTCGGAACATTGTTTTGCAAGAAAAATCCCATATAAATTCCATAAATAAGGTCTTTGGAATGAATGGAAACCGAATATCAGGAGTTTTACAATAGGGAAGCTCTCATACATGTGATGAATGAGAGCTTGAGATGTCAAAATTTAACAAATTTGACTGCCAGTTTTAGTCCTAGTCCTTTGTGATTACAGTCTTCAATCGTCATTGTAAGATCCTAATGGAGTGATTTTCTTGTAGCTCTGTGAATAAAATAAGTCCCTTTTACATTAAAGCTTATATGATAAAATGTTGGACCCTTCATTAAAACCTTTGACTATACAAATACATAGTTGGGGGGTGAATAACTGAGGCCCAGACAGCTTTGTAGAATTTATGTCCCCAGCAGATTTCAAATATTTGGATATGGCAGAAACAGACCCTTTAGACGGCCTTTTGCGGCTTTTAGACAATTGATACAAGAAAAATTCACTTATATTCCAATCCACGAGACATGTGGGTTTGATTCTCTTTTTCCATGCAATGTACCGGTAGATAGACGGTTATTTAAAAAGTCTGTTTCCTGGCGAATTTTTCTTTCTTTCTTAGTTTAAATTAATTTCTTTCTTTGCGTAGTAATTTTTTGATAATAATTTATCACATGTACAACCCACCAACACAAGAAACGTGTTTTGCAATTAATGAACAAAATTAATGCCAGGCACAATTGTATCATCGACCAGTCATCCAAGGCTAATTAGTGAATCCGTTCTTGTATCAGTATGATTGTTTATGTGTGCTATGAAACGGCTGCCAAAGAGAACAGGAAAAGGAGTTTATACAGGAAAAGTGACCATGTCTTGAAATGAGTATATTTTATAAATCAATGCCACACCATGTACTATGAGTGCAATGTTCATGAAAAACATTGTACATAAAATAGTCAAACTCAGAATGGCATATTAAAATCATTTTACAAATTAACTTTTTTGCTTATCACAAAAAGGGTGTGGGATGATTCCACGGCCCATCATCCCACCACCAAAGGTGGGGAGATACATACCCTACCCCCTCAGGATTTGTGTAAATGAGAAAATAAATTATTGGCAACAGTACTTTCCAACATTACTTAGTCTAAGGCCCGCCAATACTATGGAGGTGACTTTACAACATTCTGTGTTGACCGGTCATTGCTGCTACACCATTTCACTTTGTTAACCCAATCAACTATGGCGATTACCTGACCACAAATAACGTGGGCTACTGCCCGTGGCAGCCTGCACCCCCCCCAGCTCTGTTTTTTTTAATGACAAAAACCGCAAAACCCATTATAAAAAGTAAGTTGGGACAGGATTAAGGTACCAACATTTACGACAGTGTGCTGGTAATGAGTTGTACGTCCCTGGCGTTCGAGCGGCCGACCTAAGAACAACAAATCAAGCTGCTCGTGAACATAAGACAGCAAGCCACCCAAACTCGGCCAATGTTTTCCTGGATAACTGTTACTATGACGTCATACACTGGCGATTCAGAGAACAAGTTTATGTTCAAACTGTTAACCAGAATTTAAATATTTCCGAGATAGGGTTGCTTTCTTGCTCATTCTCGTGTACTTATACAATACACCATCAAATAAAAAAATCTCAGGCCGGCACAATCTTTAAAAATTCAGCATTTCTGTGCAAAACTACTGTAAAATTAAGGTTTTCTTTCCGAGATGATATCAGGTGCAGTTTTACTCTCGAACATGGAAACTCTCCTTAGCATGAAAACCAAAAAGGCAGCAACATGCCCCCTTCAAAATTGAAACAGAAATTGCAAAAATAATTAGGTTAACTGCGAAAACAACATGCTTTTTGGAGTTTTGTATTTCTAAAAATGCATGGCAGATACCCTTTAAATGGCAACAGCGGAGCAAGTCTGCCACTGCAGATTTAGCAACAGAGCAAAGACAGCCTTGGGACTTCGTAATTTGTCTGGCAAGCGATCAAGAAGAATAAAAGCAAGAGAAACCATTACCATTATGAATACGGGTCATACAAGAAGATGCGTGAAAATCTCTATTGGAACATCCGTTCTGAAGCTTACTGGAGTGTTTATTTCAGATCATCATTCAATTTACCAAAAATAGCATTCAATTTAGTTTATTGACATGTGATTGGGGAATACAGCGATTATAATTAAACGAATTCTATTAAAAATACCTTTGTACAGTAAAATTTGGCCGCCGCTGAAGTGTAGAAGCCCTACTTAGTGTCATGTTTCCCCCTTCATTTAATGCGCAAAGTGTTACAGTGATTGCAAATCATCGGCAAAAAATAAGAATTGAAGGCAGAAACCCTTGAATATAACAATTTTTTGTTTTTGTTTTGTAAAGCATTAAACCAGACGGAACATTCCAAACTCTAGCCACAAATCAGGGCAATCTGCGTCAGAAAATGGAGCTGCATTGAGTGGATGGGGGTGTTAACTCGGAGTAAATTCGTCAAATGCGGATAGGAAGTTTTAGGGATTCTAATGGGCTAATTGCGCAAACAAGTTGCCGTCTATGCCATCAGTACAGTGTATGATACGAAAAACTGTTTCTCACACTACTTTGGAATAGCGCCCTCACAACTGCATGACTTGTCACGTAGGAAGGGGTCAGTGAGAAATTCATTGTATAGTTTCATGCAAGTCTGTAAACAATCAATTTAAAAAGGTAAGGTCCTTAAGGTTTGGCTACACCTGACAACTTCAGTAGATTTATGTTAATGATACATGCTACCAGAAACGAATTCGGCAGCAAATTTCGGGGAATTTTGGAGGGACAGGGAGGGCACATGTGTGACAATTAAATTTCTTCAATTCATTGAAACTTGTTTGCGCTTCAGAAGTGCGAGGCTTATACGAAATCCTTAAGGCGTTTTACATATTTTTAAAGGGGAGGGGGGAAATACCCCTCCCCTGGGAACTCTTCCCCCTTGCCCCCATTTGGGAAGAGCCTGGCTACGCCACTAAAAAGGAATGATCCCAAAGTCGCCTTTTTCTGTTAGTGTTCATTTCGGAGTGGATGTCCCTTTCCGCCAGTACATTCTCCAACATTAATCGAACAAGGATATTCAACTAGCAGAGATGAACATCCCGCAACTAATGTCAATTATTATTGCTTAACATTAAACGAGCCATAATGGTATAGCATTCTGCTCAAAGGAGACAAACTTGTGACAGCATCACCGGGCAGGTTCAAGTGACAACTTCAGTAATCATAGTTCAACCAACGACGGATGGTTTGGAACCGGGCCCTTGGTCATATTTTCATCAGTAGTTCCCAGTAGCTGATTTGGTTTGTTATAATACGGAGGGAACCAATCACATAAAAATAGTGTACGAGATGCAATTGATTATGAACGCCGGGAGAGTTGCAACCAGCGGCATAAATTAATATGAGTGTTGAAGATAAGTCATTGTTAAGAAAGCAACAGATTCATAACCTGATGACGTTACGCTTTGTTTACATGTACACCTTTCCGAACAGTTTCAAAGGATCGCGTCCTGTCCTCAGTTTATGTGAGTAAACTATTCTAGCCCATTAATGTAGCATTGACATGAACGCAAGAGGGCTCCAGGCTTGCCCAACTTACAGTGGTCTCGATGAGATATTGAAATCTTGAATTACTTTAACAACACTTTTTTTTAACAACATCCGATATTTCTTTTCTATCGAATTAATTGTATTATGCAAAGCAGTAATGCAGTGTTGACGTTTTGGACATGCCTAATCTCGAATCATCCCGAAATGAAGACTTATTTGTGAAGTGACTACTTGTATTTGTATCTTGGCTTATCTTGGTTGAAATCTGACGAGAATCGCCAACTCTGGTAGCATTTTGGCTTACGAATTCCCTGTGAAAAAGGTGCAAACGTCAGTCTTTACAGAAACACTCCATAAGAAGGTACGTAGACATCTTGCATCTCAACATATTTATGATTCAAGCTGATTCGCTGCTGAATGTCACGTGCTAATAACGTAGAACCAAACGGTGAGCCGCACAACATGGCACCGTTGCCATAATGCTGCACGCTCTTTCGTAACGTCTTCTTCATCTATGACAAAGGAAAAGTAAATGCATGATTAATTATATTGATGTACTTGAATTACAGGATCGAACTATGACGTTCACAAAGCCTAATCAAGGTTTTTCACGACATGTATAGTTCCAGCACTGTAAGGTTTACAGATGTACAAACCTTCCGTATAGCAATGTACAAACTCCCATTTTGGCTGTTTTGATATTGCCAACTTACTCTTCCATCACAGCTATTTGTGCAACCAAATTTCATACATGCTTCTTGTTGAAGTTGGATGTCAGATGCAGAGGTTTATTCACCTTATATCCTTGTTGGAATTGTGCTTCCTTGATCACTTTGCCCATCCACACTACTCAGCAGAATGTACTCTCAACTGTCAGCTATGTGATAGCTTGACCAATCGCAAGACAGCTCCTATCTTTTCTTTTTGTTTTCTTGTCACCCACAGATGAAAGCTGCACTGTGATTGGTCCAATTTGCTCCCATTCCAATGACCAATCATAGCTCAGCTTTCATTTGGATAGGGTCAGAAAAACAAAAGGAAGAGACAGGAGCTCTGTTAAGATTGGTCAAGCTATCACGCAGCTGACAGTAATTGAGAGTATATGTACATGCTGCTGATTTTTCTGTAGCGTAGATGGGCAAAATGCTCATGAATTTCGCCCTTTTAATGAGGACATCAGGTGAAAAAACCTCCCCATCAGACATCAAACTTCACCAAGAAGGCATGTATGAAATTTAGTAGCACTAATAGCTGTGATCAAAACAGCCAAAATGTGTTCATGGGAGTTTGTACATTGCTATCTATGAGGTCTGTATAAATATTACAATTCTGGAAGTACGATGCATGGATATATCAAGAGGAAGTGCAGTAAAACATGCAAACGTGGGGTTGCGCAGTGGAGGGGAATGCATATGACTTTTTGGATTAATTATTTATAACGGTTTGCCCTTACCCAACGTATATTAATAAGCACTGTATGCTCAGTGCTTGTCCGAAAGCTTGGGAAAAAACCTCACAAGCTTACTCGGATGGGACTCGAACCCACGACCTCCTGCTTACTAGTGCACCTTACAGTTATCTTGGAAATAGTTCGCGGTACCCACTGCTTCATTTGACTCGGACCAGCCAGCCGACCCCGGCAAGCTCGGTGGTCGAGTGGTTAAGACATCTGCACTAGTAAACAGGAGGTCGAGGGTTCGAGTCCCACCCGAGTAAGCTTGTGAGTTTTTTTCCCAAGCTCTCGGACAAGCACTGAGCAAACAGTGCTTATTAATATATGTTGGGTAAGGGCAAACCCGTTATAAATAATTAACATCTCCCCAACGCAAAATACATCTTGAAAATTTTTGGATTAAGTTACATTGTTTTCGCCCAAGGTTTGCATGCTCAGTGCTCAGCCCTTTAGCCCGGAACTGGAATTACGTTGGGGGGGGGGGGTAAGGAGAATTGTTACCCGCTTAGACACCCTTCGCTTCTGTCTGTCATCGGTTGCAACCGTGGAGTCTGCGGTACAGTTGTTGTTCTGTTCGTCTGCCTCGACTGTGGATATCAAAGTTTCATCATCTGGAAGGTCCTCTGCGGCCGAACTCTCGCTGACCTCGCTGTATGGTGGATGTCGGCACGACCGCCGGCAGTGCGTAAGCGTTCGAATGGGGTGACGAAGTGCTCGCAGTACCACGAGGAACGTCTGCCGTAATACGTGGATTACTTCACGACCACACCCACAAGACGATTGGTCGGAAGGCATTTTCCCGTAATCCATGTCCTCAATGATCTAAAAGAAACAAGAGGGGCCTTTTTATTTCACACAGATCTTGATCACGATCAGTGATCCCAGAGCTGGTTCTCGC
The DNA here is from genome assembly GCF_001949145.1 of Acanthaster planci. Next base: position 712,521 of record NW_019091384.1, on the reverse strand, counting down.
TAACTAATGTCCGATCACTGATCGCGACCCGAATCTGCGCAAAATAAACAGGTTAACACGCTTGACTGCCTGACTCTACAATCTTACACAAAGGCACTGGAAAGGATGAATAACTGGGAAAGTCACAAGCTCGTCTGACAGAAGGACAAAGGCAGGTGAACTGAAGATGCAGCTGGACTGACAATGCAAGCGGGGAACAAAAAAGAAGGGAATGATGGCTGACGGTGGAGGAGAGTGGAGAGAAAGAACAGTGGATTGTGGAAGTATGAGCTTTCCACACTCTTACAATCATCAACAGGTAACAATGGAAAGAAAAGCTTGGTCATTTCTTCGTGGATACTGATTGCATACCGTTGAACTCTGGCTACCACGTGAAGCGAGATATGAGAGAACACCTCCCCCCGCTTTGTGTTGGTCATTGTTTCACTGGAATTTGAGGAATATTTTCAGACATCTAGGGGTGTGTGTTAGATAACAATAGTCTAGAGTGTGTATAGCGATTGGACATGTTGGGGGGAGGTACCCCTCGGTCTCATTCCTTGCTGGATATACTGGCTACAGTAGAGGGACTGATCCATTGTGGGGGGTGGGCATTTGGTAATACATGTAATGTATTTTATAAATTTTAACTGCTGTTGCATGGTGGGATGTTTAACATTTGGTGTTTATTTTCACTGGCTGATAATCCGTTTAAAGTCTCAGTGATATTTCCCCACAAGATATACTAGATAAATCAAGGAAATGGAAAATCAAATTGGACAGACATGAAAAATGTAACTTTAATTAGTCTGCATTTTATGTATAAATGTAAATCATAACCAGTGGTATTAAAAACACATGTCGTTTTCCCTTGCGCCATAATGCATCGACATTACAGGATTATTTGGTTGGATGATTTGAAGAGACTATTAATCGCGTTACACGAGTCACATTTTCAGTTTATCCATAGCATGACATGACGTTCGCGTTATTCTGGACATGTGTGGTGCAGTTTTTTAGCTCATTTATATTTTCATCTCATTAATTAAGTCCGTCGTGAATTGTTTGGCGGTTTCATTGAAATTTCTAACTGCGTGCGACTTTTTTTAATTTTCAAAAGTTCGAGATACTGGTGGTATACATGGTTGTACACATGGGATAGTCTCTAGGCCCATGAACAGGGATATAATGATTCGCCCCGAGAGTCCAAACCTAAATGCATTATGTAAATACGCAATATTAATACGATTACCATGAAGAAATAAAATGTTTACTAGATTCCCAAGGCAGGAATTCACAAAAAAACATGGTGGTGAATTTTCAGAGCATCAGAAACAAAACCTCTGAAGTAAAGGCACTTTTGGAACAGTATAATCCTGATATTGTACAAGGGACAGCAACCTGGCTTTCGCAGAATATTAAAAGTACTGAAGTTTTTTCTGGATACTTAACGATGTGTGTTGTAGAGACAGACGGGATGGAGTCCATGGTGGTGTATTGATCGCACGTAAAAAGGATATTTTATAACATGTAAAGAAGTTTGAAGGGGTGGTGAACTAATGTGGAACCAAATTGAACTGACAGGATGGGACTCACTCTTAGTAGGTGCCAGTACTGCCTACAAGCCCAGATATGATCATAAACAGTCTGTATTAGAGCTTGAGAGTTCATTTGAGAAAATATGCAGTAAAGGCAAGGGATATAACATCATTCTTTGTGGTGATTTCAACCAGCCTAACAATGTAAAACGAGGCTTTTTGCAGACGATTGTCTAACCTGTGTATACATACTGGTTTCCAATGCAGAGGATATGATCTCTTTACAAGAAGATCGTAAATCCCCGAATCATGGCAAGACATATGACAAATGAGCTTCAACCCAACTAAATGTTCTATTTTCGTTGTCATCTCAAATAAAAAGAAACCACTTATGAGGACTATGTTTTGTGTGGACAACCACTTTGTCATAATAGTTCACAATCATACCCTGGAGTCCAACTTGATAGTAAACTTTCGTAGGGGAACTTGTGGATAACAGCGCCACCAAGGCCAACAAGACATTAGGATTCCTGAGAAGAAACCTTTGGTTCTACTCCAAGGAGGTGAAGACCATTGCATATACAACGTTAGTCAGACCTATTTTGGAATACGCCACATGTGCCTGGGACCCGTATAAAACCTGTCACATCAGAACACTTGCATGAAAGGATACCGAGAAAAGCAGCACGGTTTTGCATCAGGAATTACAACAGAGGCAGCAGCGCTCCTCAGATGTTGTCTGAGCTGGGATGGGAATCGTTGGAAACAAGAAGAGCGAGGGATAGATTAATTATGTTGTACATGTATAAGGTTCAGCAGGGAATGGTGGGAATAAGTGCAGATGAATAAATTACATACTTACCGGAGAGGAAAGGAGAGCAGGAAGGCATTGGCAATATGCAAATTGAAATCCCGTTTGCCAAGACTGAGACTTATAGAAATTCATTCTTTGTCAGATCTTCGAGGGAATGGAATAAACTTGATAATGACATTGTCAAGTCAACATCATTAGAGAGTCTCAAAGGGGCACTTACAGAACAATAGTACGCACAACTCGCCCAAGTGAGCGATTTGCAGAGTACTGCTCTTCTGACTACAACTTCAGAAGGTTCAGAAGGTTCAGAAGGTTGGCTTTCATGAACACTTATCTTTGCGTGTGGAATCTGCAGGTTTCCTCTTCGTCTAACTAACGCATATTTTCATTTAGTGCAGAGACACGACGACGTCAACATGTATAATTCAGGCATTGATCTCTTTTGCCTCAAACTAATTTGTAGTGGGACTGCAGAATCGGAAACTGAAGACATTTTTTGATACAACTGTATACTTTTCTGAAGGAAAATTTATCCGTATAGACAATCCCATTAATTCTCCCTATGGAGTGAAGTTCTTTGATGTTTCAGATCCAGATGAATTCTCATCCTGTCAGGCAGCAGAAAGTCAGTACTCAAAAGAGCGATTTGGTACGCCAGTGCCCGAATGAAATGTTGCGTTACAATCACGAAAAAGGTATCTTTTTTTGTAAATTGTTTCTATGTTCCGTTCTTGATAATTTGAATCTGAGAAGCTGTGAGCCTACAGCTCAGTATCAGCAAAGATCATTGAAAATACAGAAATGAGCTTACAGGTTTTCTTCAAGACCACTATTCCTACTTCTATCTGGTTCCTGTTTAAGAGTGACTGGGTGTTAAACAGTTTTCCAAATTCCCCTTGTCATTACAGCTTCTCCAAGTCAACTGAAAAGAAATGTAACTGGGCAGTGAAAATCATCAATGACTAGAACGCTTGTCGCAACGAGAGTGCGGTCAGGGGTTCAACCTCCGAAATGGATATCAGCCCTATTCGGTGGAACTGCTGGAGATGACAAGGACGAGCTTTGCTTTTCGCTCATAAGATTTTTCCTGAAGGTGAAGCAGAATGGGGAGCCATATCACTTTGCGAAGCATTTCACGAAATCGTAATATCTATTCCAATGTATCTTTCAATGCTCGGACGGGACATGAAATTTCTGAACGATGGGGAATTTACTGTTCTCAAATACACCCTGGATCTGGACACTCGAACGAAAGAACTGACTTCATAAGAACACCGCGTCCATCTAAGACAAGCTAAAGTAATAACAGGAAACGAGGAAGAAACGTTGTGGGAGACTGGGTTACAAGGTGATTTTGTATCTCTTCGGGATCCACTTTGCTCTTCGGGCAAGCAACGAACATCACCAGCTGAGATTTGAAAACTTGCAGGTGTCCCTTCAGACAATGATAAATCCCACTATTTGCTCTACACGGAAGATGTTTCAAAGAACCGACAAGGTGGGCTCAAACATCGAAAGATGACACTCCAGTGTGTGAGTGCATATGAAAACCCTACAAACCTTGATAGATGCATCTTTGAGTTGTGCCTAAAATACTTGTCGCACAGACCATCTGACCCAAATGGTAGTTCCGCATTTTATTTACGTCCTTGTGCAAAGCCTCAAATACATGGTATTCTTGTCAACCTCTGGGCGTAAGCCAAATCTCTGGCACAGTCGTACGCTTGTGTAGAAATGGTCAGCAGACTGGCTTTCGAACAGCGTGCAACAGCGGCATCCAGGCTTTTTTCTACAAACATTGATGAACAATTGATCTGTGAAACAACAGGGCACAGATCCACAGCTATCCGCGCGTACAAGGGAACGAGTGATGGGCAGAAAAAGAACATCAGCAAAGCACTGTATGGCCAAGAAAAACACAATGTTCCCCTACACCATCAGCAATCACTGCAAAGAAAGGAGATGGCGGTGCCATGAACATATACTCAACGTTGAAGTTGTGAAAACTAAATGATTCAACTTCCAGTCATTCACAAGATTTATAAATATAATGTGGCGGGAAATTTGGTTTATTTATGGGCAGTTTGAAATTTCAGAAAGATTGACTAACGAACGCTGGGAAACGTATTGTGGAGATTTAACATGCTGTGTTACAGTTAATGGAGCCTAAAGCAGATTTAAAGTGGTCAAACATGTCTAAAAAGTCATTCCATGTATTGAAAAAAGTTAGGCCTATAGACCTTGAATGCTAAAAGGCTTTTGAAGCGTGAGGGTGAATATGCTTTCGTAAGTTTACAATTTTTGCAAACTTTGAGTACTACACAGTAAAAATATGGAGAATTTTCAAAATTATTTCAAATGTGTAACAAAAATGAAATTGAACACATGGTATAAAGAAATTTCTGTGGTATATCAAATGCATAAATCATGCTGTTTACAGTGCATTTGGAAAGTATAGATTCGTAGTTCCAAATCCATGCTTTTCTAAAGATGCGTAGTTCCAAATCCATGCTTTTCTAAAGATTCGTAGTTCCAAATCCATGCTTTTCTAAAGATTCGTAGTTCCGAATCTATGCTTTTGCTTACGAATAAAATGCTCGGTTTTCCGAATCGACAGTTATAACAATAGTGTGACGTCACAGCAATGGTTTAAGTGAATCTAAACTCATTTTATTTCCAAGTGCGTCTTTCCCTAAATACATATTTTCTAGGCAATTTTCTCACCATATTAATAAACAGGTGCAGTTGCGTTGACTTCATACAATTATTATTAAGTAGATTCTCCTCCATACCGATTTTGTTTCCGTCTGATTGATGTTAACGTAAAAACTTGATTTTTAAATGGCTAAAGGTCATAGACCCGAGACCCTCAAAGCATTGGTCCAAAATTATTGTTACCCAAACACTGAGTCTGGTGAAGCCAAAGTTATGGCGAGAATATTGCATGCATAACTTACGTATAATGCTCAAAGTGTACGCCGCCCTTCATCCGTCCATTGTCGGCCTTGATGCATGTCATCTACTGCTTTTCCACCATAATACACTCAGTAGCTGGTCTCATATGCGGTAAAAGGAACGCATAAATTATCTTTCAAAACTCATATTCACCACATAAAAAGTTGATTAGTTGTTTTTAAAACTCAGTCAACATATTCCTGACTATTTACAGCTACTGGTGTGGTTTGGAGAATTAAAATGTTGAATTGCTACGAGGTATTGACTGACCGTACCACAGAGCTATAAGCTATACAAAGGTACAGAATATCCGAAAACTGAACAGAATAGTGAAACCGTTCAAAAAAAACTTCAGTGGAAGCCCTCAACTACTCGATGTACAATGTACACGTACAACTGTCTCGGTTTCAGCACCGTCATGACGTACGGAGTTTTTACTGTGTTGGACTCCTAATCTGCCCAGTGCTTGTTTGGATATTGGATGTGTTTGTCTGAGGTCAGATCACTTGTGTCTCAGTGGGACCCAGCAACCTGCGGTAACCTGTTACACACTCCAAACATCATTGCGCCACGCTGTGGATACAAACTACGTTGTTTCTTAGCACCGGCCTTTACATATACACGCATAGAGAAGCGCCTTTTTCCCCTTTTTTTGCAGGAGGCCTAGTGGGGGAGGGGCTAATTGTTTTTTATGGAGGTCATTTGTGGATCCAGGGGGATCGATAGAGCTAATGGAGGCCACTCAGCTCCCCCCATAGTAAAAATTTCTGTTTTTGAAAAGTAATTAGAGAAAGACAATGAGACACTACTCGATTTCCTTTTCTTTCAAAAAGCATGTATAAAGCCCCCAAATGTCGTGTCACCCGCCCCGAAAGGCCATAGTTTATACAAAAAGAAATTTTCGAATAATTCGGCGCTCGATACAATCCCCCCCNATGTGAAAACTGTATATGTAATAAATGATTCAACTTCCAGTCATTCACAAGATTTATAATGCGGCAGAAAATTTGGTTTATTTATAGGCAGTTTGAAATTTCAGAAAGATTGACTAACGAACGCTGGGAAACATACTGTGGAGATTTAACATGCTGTGTTACAGATAATGGAGCCTACAGCAGATTCAAAGTGGTCAAATATGTCTAAAAAGTCATTCCATGTACTAAGAAATTATAGAACTTGAATGCTAAAAGTCTTTTGAAGCGTGAGGGTAAATATGCTTTCGTAAGTTTACAATTTTTGCAAACTTTGAGTAATAGGCCTACACGGTAAGTTAAGAAAAAGAAAAATATGGAGAATCTTCAAAATTCTTTCAAATAAGTCGCAAAAATAAAATTGAACACATGGTATAAAGAAATTTCTGTGGTATATCAAATGCATAAATCATGCCGTTTACAGTGCATTTGGAAAGTATAGATTCGTAGTTCCAAATCCATGCTTTTCTAAAGATTCGTAGTTCCGAATCTATACTTTTGCTTACGAATAAAATGCTCGGTTTTCCGAATCGACAGTTATAACAATAATGTGACGTCACAGCAATGGTTTAAGTGAATCCCATCTCATTTTATTTCCAAGTGCGTCTTTCCCTAAATATATATTTTCTAGGCATTTTCTCGCCATATCAATAAACATTTGCAGTTGCGTTGACTTCATATAATTATTATTATGTAGATTCTCCTCCCTACCGATTTTGTTTCCGGCTGATTGATGTTAACGTTAAAACTTGATTTTTAAATGGCTAAATGTCATAGACCCGAGATCCTCAAAGCATTGGTCCAAAATTATTGTTACCCAAACACTGAGTCTGGTGAGGCCAAAGTTATAGCGAGAATAGTGCGTGTATAACTTACGTATAATGCTCAAAGTGTACGTCGCCCTTCATCCGTCCATTGTCGGCCTTGATACCTTGGCTTGCATGTCATCTACTGCTTCTCCACCATAATACACTCAGTAGCTGGTCTCATATGCGGTAAAAGGAACGCATAAATTATCTTTCAAAACTCCTATTCACCACATAAAAAGTTGATTACTTGTTTTTAAAACTCAGTCAACATATTCCTGACTATTTACAGCTACTGGTGTGGTTTGGAGAATTAAAATGTTGAATTGCTACGAGGTATTGACTGACCGTACCACAGAGCTATAAGCTATACAAAGGTACAGAATATCCGAAAACTGAACAGAATAGTGAAACCGTTCAAACAAAACTTCAGTGGAAGCCCTCAACTACTCGATGTACAATGTACACGTACACGAACTACTGTCTCGGTTTCAGCACCGTCATGACGTACGGAGTATTTATTGCGTTGGACTCCTAATCTGCCCAGTGCTTGTTTGGATATTGGATGTGTTTGTCTGAGGTCAGATCACTTGTGTCTCAGTGGGACCCAGCAACCTGCGGTAACCTGTTACACACTCCAAACATCATTGCGCCACGTTGTTTCTTAGCACCGGTTACATATACACGCATGGAGAAGCGCGTTTTTTGTTTTTTGTTTTTTTGCAGGAGGCCTAGTGGGGGAGGGACTAATTGTTTTTTATGGAGGTCATTTGTGGATCCAGGGGGATCGATAGAGCTAATGGAGGCCACTCAGCTCCCCCCATAGTAAACATTTCTGTTTTTGAAAAGTAATTAGAGAAAGACAATGAGACACTACTCGATTTCCTTTCCTTTCAAAAAGCATGTATAAAGCCCCCAAATGTCGTGTCGCCCGCCCCGAAAGGCCATGGTTTATACAAAAAGAAATTTTCAAATAATTCGGCGCTCGATACAATTTCGCCCCCCCCNGAAAATTTGGGTCTAGTGGATACGCCTTTGATGGGGGTTCTTATAAAGTTACGAGTTATGGGTTTGGGTTATGGGTTTATTAATGGGCAATGACTCCAATTTGCACATATCAACATGCACTGCTTTTCCCACCCTCTTTTTTGGAGGGGGGGGACTTTGCCTGTTTTGTTTTATTCTTACCAACAGTTACGCTCGTATCTTTTTAGTTACATAATTTTTTTATGTATTTGGTCAGGGGCCTTGTATCTGTGAACTTAATGCAGTGTTAAATTAACGTATCTTCTTTAACTACCAGGATATTTCCGCAGTCTCATTAAGGGTCCATTAATGACAACATCATTACATTGTTCTTGAGGTGGTGCGCTTTTGAAATGCCTGCAGATAAAATTTATAATGGACATGACGTCGTGCAGTTTCATATATGGTCTAGGCCTATGTACTGTAGAGTATGCTTTGCCATCGATTGAGGGTTCAGAGTTCAGATGTACATGCAGTTCGATACACAAACTCAAAAGCTGTGACCCCGCCTGATCCCTCCGCACGAGCTACATGTATTACTAGATTTGTTTTCAGAGTCTCCCTGCTTATTCCATTATAGTACACGTACAATACACTGCAGAACCAGCACAGTATAGTACATGTACCTTCATTTGCTGATGTCGGTTATCAACTGTACTTCGTCCTCTCCGCCCTGCAAAACAGCACAGTGAATGCCTATGGTGTTCAAACAATGACGAACGTAAAGTACTGCCTGTAGGGGCCTGCGGTATGGTTAGATTTCGGTTTAGTCCGGTTATGATTTGGGCAAACAATCGGTCGTGACGCAGACAAGCAAACAATTTGCTGTGACGCTGACAACCTGTCCGGATAAGCTGGATGCTAAACCCCTCAGACCCCCGTCTGTGTTTTATTCCTCCATGGTCTGTGCATCAAGTGTTCCAACGTCGGCCTCAAAGTACGGTAGCAGTCTGGTGGTGGTCTGACGACTTCGTCTAATTTCTCTCGTGCCTGTTATATATGCTCTTTGCACTTCTTTCAATGAATTTTCTCTCGTGCGATGCAAAAGCTGTGGGGTCTCACGATAAAGTTGTACGGGACCAGGAAAGGCTGTTACAGATTAACCCGATGAATTTACCGATGTCGCAGTTGCCTTTGCCACTAGTGCATGGAGGAGAGTAAGACTCTAGCTCCACGTCGTTCTCCAGAGCTGCACTGTACAGCCTGTTGAGTATTTGCAGTATTTCACGCTCGCACGGGAAGTTTTAGGCATGTGAAAACTTTAGGAGTTTCGTTCAAAATGGGTGCCATCAAAGAATTTATCAAGGAGCACTCCCCAACCCCGGAAGTTCCCAAAAAGAGGAGGCGAGTGAGATTAAAGAACTTCAACCCGTTCCGCAAGAGAAAATACAAAGTGCTGAACGAGGACACTCCGGAATCGGCTGAGCAGCATCCCCGCAACGCGCCTCCCTTGGCTGAGGATCAACGCAAGTCTTCATTAGACCACGCCAGTACTAACTACTCGAAGGCCAAAAAGCAGAAACGACGGACGCCCAGGGAACTTTTCCAAGCTGCATGTGGGAGCTTGGGGTTCGCGAAGGGCGACCCAGATGACCCCAACCACAATAAGAGAAACAAGGCACGCAAACACGGTTATGAGTGTTTGGCTGAGGAAGAAAACCTAGAGGGTACAGCTGCCGAAGGTCACGTCAAAGCAGACGCAGAATCTCTCGATTCTCTGTCAGAAAGTGACGGCGAAGGACGCTGTGAGGAGAAAAAGGGATCGGCAGTGTCAGCAGTCAAACGAGTTGCCATTGCCGACGAGATAGAAGTCATAGATACTGTTGAAGAGGCACCTCCACAAAAGAAAAAGAAGAAAAAGTCTGTGAAGAAGAAAATTAAAAAGGTGATATATAGGCTTAGTCGTTTTAGGAATATGTATGTTTGCAATCAACAATTCGACATTATATATTATTTGTATGAAAATAAAACCATTTTAGACCCAGTAACAACTAACACACTATATGTTAACAAATTGCTCAAGGAGTTTTCAGAAAGGGCATTCTTGTGGCCTCATACATTCGAATAATATTTTTATACGAAAGTTAGAAATGAAGCTGTGCACATTGACTCCTACGTCTTCATTGTACGCTCTGTAATCAAAGTCCCTATGGGTACCGGTATTAGTGTGATCCTGTGCACGAGGGAACCCTTCCCTAGCTCCATTCTGGAACATTTTGGTAAAGGATAAGGATGTGAGATCCAAACTAGATTGAATATCGATGGTTCCAGCAACTTGGGGTGCTTAGGGGTGTCACCAGCCTTGACGGGGGGGACCACGCAAGAATATGGAATATGTTTTCACAGGAGATTAAGAAGCTTGGAATGGGAGTTCAGTCGTATATGGATGGAAAACGATGGAGATTTTTTTTTTCTCACCCTCAGGCCGGAATCAAAACCGCGAAATTTATAGGCCAAGGTGTGACCAACATGGCAGTAACCTACCAGTACATGAGCCCGGAGGCTGCCATGGCACCCGTTACTAAGGAGATCGCCAGGCTACGCGAGGAACGCTACAGGGAGATGTGTTCCCTGGCGTATGTCATCACTGCGAGCGTGTGATTTAGAAACCCATCATATTGGGAAGAGGATTTACAAGGAAATGACGTGGTCCAAGCGTATTTGACCATCGATCCCGTATGGTTTTCGTTGGTTCCATTTCTAGATTGTAAAGCTTCCATTTTTCAGTACTAGGTTTGTGAGGAAAGAGGTTTTAATTAATACAAAATAGAGTACACAGCACAAACTCTTAATAGAAAACAATGCAGTGTTAACAATACTTTCGTTGTGAGTTTCTTATAGTGTGTCAAAAAAATGTGCAACATCACAGCTAGTGGTGCGACATTTTGCCAAATCAGACTCCCAGAACAAAACCAATGATTACATTCTATTTCTCTGTTTTATATCCTTTTTGTTTCTTTCTTGAAAGACAGCCTTGAAGACATTTTTGTCAAATCCACCTCCGAAAAACAAACCAATACTGACGTTCGCTTTTATGTTATCTTTTTTTTGCCCCTTTTAAAAGGGCATAATGTAGTTGTCAGTCGTGTCCTTCAAGAAAGTCAGCTCAACCATCAAGCAGTTTAAAAGTGACCGCGGGTGTTATAGTTACAGAGCTTTGATGTCAAACATTTTAGTATGATCACACCTCTTTTCAACTATGATGTTTTTATTTCCGTGAGTTTCCCAGTGACATGAGCGCATTATCACATTATCTTGGTTTACAAGCACAACAGTCCATTCGTTTTGATGCATAACCTCCATTTTTAGTATCTGTTGTGTGCAGTGCCAAATAATAAAAAAAATACGATGCTCAGTTTGTAAACGTACGACGACTGACAGATTTCATCGCCAAAAGTTAACATTTACTGACATGATACTCATTCAAGCTATGCAACCTTAGTTAATATAACTTAAAATAAATTTCTACATTTAACATATTTCGAGGACTTTTCAACACGTGAATCAGGAATTTAGAGGGTGCTGATGTAAACACTACAATTGAGAACCGTTTTATGTAAAAGAAAAGTCACTTGTTAATAAAAAACAATCAGAACCGATAACTGATTTATACTGAAAACGGGTACAATAAGCTTGTAGCTGTTCTTTCCCTTCTTCACATTTTTCAGAATCATATTTTGTGAGTATGGATTGAGTGTCATTATTATGTGTATACATGGGGTTCATTAAAAGGAGTCTTGATGTGGGAGTCTTGATGTAGGAGTCTTGATTCTTCCAGCCTGGATTGGTATAATAGAATTACCCTAACCTCTTCCTTCTGTTAAGCATTGTGCCGATTTTTCTATGCTGAAAATAAGACATCGTCAAAATAGACCACGCGAATTGACCTGGTCGGAGGTTGTTCCATTTATCGCACTCATGTCAGGGCAAAGGGGCAACCCTCCATTCACTTTCTGAAGGAATTGGCATGTTTTCCTCTTTTGAAAAACAACTAATACCTTTTCGGTATAGTATGGAAGATATTCATAGCGCACAAACCGTGAAATTTCAGGCATGTGAAGGTTAAGAGTTTAGTCAATAATAATGCAGATTTTCCCCATAGACTACAACACTACTTTTGCCCCTTAGAGGCTCGAGTGTGAAATACAGAACAGCCACCAACCGACCAAGCAGAGAGAATAACCAAGACAATGATGTCATCCCGACCGTGAGAATGGTAAGGAAACTCGGAGTTTACCTTACTTTAATGATACACATACATCTGAAATTTCATGGCCAAAATGTGAGCATTGCTTTTCTTCCGCATGACTTTGTACTGGGACCTGTAGTCAATTTCTGTACTCATTTTTACTCATCGTGTGTCAACCTATAAACCCGTTAACCTATAAACCTGGTTGCTGTTATGGCTCAATTTAGCGAAGTAGCGAAGGGGACGTGTGAGCTAAGACCAGTGACCGTTTGGGGAGAGCTTGTACACGCTTATTCCTTTACCTCATTGGATAGCTGAGTTTTTGTCAAGTATAGTACGAGGTTTTGTTCACATTGTACAGTGTATGTACAATACAATCTATCTTCCAGCATCAGTTTTGTTTTTGCTACTGAAGGTCCACCATGTTTTTATATATATAGCTCTACGAGTTTCACTAATCAACGGGCCACCGGGTCAGCGTATGACGCAACAAAGGCACCATAGCTAACTTCTTTTGCGCACTTCTTTTGCGCATAAGAACAAAAAGTTTTCGCCACGTGGCGTTGAAACCACGTGATCAAAACATTCTTCCGATCAGACGCGCCTAATTTCTAGTAGTCAACTTAAACTGGGAAACAAAGTCTTACACATACACCAGAGAAATATGGAAGGGCTGCGTAGTACCGTGATTAGAATATTGACAAGAATATAATATATAATCAGTGCTGTAGAATATTTAATTGCCGAGCTTTCGGTAACTGAATATCTTCTTCAGGGCAAGCAGATGACTACTTGATGATGGTTACAGTTGACTACTCGAAATTATGCGCGTCTGACTGGAAGAATGTTTTGATCACGTGGTTTCAACGCGACGTGGCGAAAACTTACACACACACACACGCTTATTTTCCTATTATTTGGCAGTGCTTGGTTGTTCAGAAAGAAAAATGCTTTAGAGACTTTACCGTAAAACTTACCGTAGTAGAATGTAAATAGTCCTTCAGCGGGAGATTAGCTGAGTTCCAAAATGACAGACGACTCATGATGGGATGTGCACGGTGGTCGGCCCTCAAGAAAACGTCCAAGAAGGAACTGTTCGTTTACGTGTCGATATTTTTGGCGTTGTTTCTCGTGGCCACGATCATCAACGACATAGTTGCCTACACCGTGACAGAGAAAACGCATCTCTCAACTCAAACACTAAGCGAGTCGGTCTTGGTAAGACTTTGGATCCTCTCAAATGATAATTTGTTCAGTGGCGGCGTTACGTGGTGTCATGTGGGTGCAAATGCACCCACTGAAAAGCCGCTTGTACCCACAAAAGGTTTGTCAGAAATTACAACAGGACAATCAACCTTTTCGTTTTACAAACTCCGCATGACAACCCTGCAAAAACGAAGGATCATTTGCAACCGCGCGATTCTGCCTTGCCCCACAATTTCACCCACAGCCACCGCGGTCTGGCGCCGCCACTGGTTGGGTAGAGGCAAACCTGGTAAGGGAGAGATCAAACACGTAGAAGACAGGAACTTGGCTATGCAGTCAGTGATCAGAAAGTCGGGGCTGAGCCATAGTTTGGGTTGCCGACGCATATTAAAAAGCAAAGAAACGCGCTAAACCATACTTAGATTCAGTCGACCCACTGAAAATAAAAATCCCAAAAGATAATTTTTGTTTCGTATTTATATTAAACGAGGAACCGCTCGGCACACCATGCCAGTGCCCATGCATCTAGGCCAGTATTAAACCTTAAGGACATTACTGGAGGAATCGATTCCCATTTCAGACGAACAGGCAAACAGACTTGGGCCTACAGAAAGCACATTTTCAACTGCTTGCAGACGTTCTTTTATTTGCACGCAAAGTGTGATCTACACATGCATTATATAATTATTACTGGTAAATATTACAACACCTACACTCCACTTACATAATTCTCTTGTTACGAAATGCTCTTATTCCAGACATCATACATGTACATCTCAGTTTGCTCGTACGTTTTCCTTTTTTTGTCTCTATCGTCTCGCATTTGTCTTTTCTCTGAAAGACTTTTTAGTCTTCTGAATATGCTTCCATATTGCCCTTTTTTCACTTTTCTCTTTCGTTATTTTATTTGATTTGTATAATTCAGCAAATACACATACTTGGCAATACGGAAATCAATGTTCAACGCAAAATCAGAAATCAAAATCAAGATACATGTATCAATAGAGTAATTTTGTTATTGTGTGTTTCCGCGTAGGTTATGCACATCATCTCGTTTTATTTGGCTCTGCTTGGCTTCGTTTACATCACACAGGCGGGAAAAAACTGGAAGATTGCCCGATGCGAGTGGTTCTCTCTAGGTAGGGACTCTCGATTGCAAATTTATTCACCTAAAAATTCACACGAGAGATAGATACGAATTTGTTCAGGCACAATCACAAATGAACCAAAGTCAGTCAGATAATGACCAGTCTAGTGTCAGTGGCCAACGAAATCATGCATACTAATAGTACGGTGCGGTGCGGTGTAAATCTATATACTGCCCTCAAGGACTTTAATTAGTAAATCAGTGGCAGCCCTTCTGACTTTTTCTCGAGTCCGTGATTTTCAGCAGGGGAACTGACGTAGGGCATGAGGAAAACACCAAAATAACTTGATCCCAGGGCTGTAGGTAGAGCGACTCGAAAAAAAAATTGCTTTGCGGCCTCGACGGGAAATGAACGCGGGGCATCAGATGTGGGAGCAAGGATCTACGGCCGTGTCCGACTTAGCTTGGCAACGACGAGCAATCACTCACGCTCCCATGGGCAACAGAGCCAGTGACTATCTTGTAGCCTCCATAGTCACATACATTATTTCCAGCCGTACAGCCAGCTAATTTGGATCTACGGCCCAACCTCAATTACAGCTTAGCTTGCAGTCTCAAGCTTGGGTCTTAAGAGGTCCACTTCGCAAAGCACGCCCACCACATCCCTTATGCTTCTAAATTCGAACTGGGTGTAATCTCTCCGGTATTTTTTCATTTCATCTCCAGTGTTGAATTTCTTGGCGTGCTTTGTACGGATCGCCATCGAGGCATCTTTCATCCGGTTCAGAGAGGAGGGATACCGGAACTTTACGGAATAACCTGACGGGATTCATTATCGTTCCCAAGCCAAGGATAATACTTGGGGGGGGGAGGGGTTTTACACACGGAACGGTGACAAACTCTTGGCCATAAAGATCTTCAAACCCACTCTAAAGTTTGAACGATTCTTTCAAGAGTGAGAAAGGTAGAGATAAGACTTCCTGAATAGTGGATGACTTGGGTAAATTCAACAAGGTTAATACCCACAAAACAGCCCGTCGAGTTGGGGTTCCACGATGCAGTATACGATTACTAAATTTAAGTAAATTGTACTGATCAAGGAGAGAGAAAAAATGAAAAGCATTTAATGACACACAAAGTTTGGTGTACATGTATACGACTTTCCTTTATTTACAATGACCTTTTTTCTATGTACAATTTATTATACCCTTATATGGTCCGACATGCCTGCATTCGACATGGAACAAAAACAGAGAACAAAAACGATGAGAATTTTACTGTTCTGTGCAATCGGGCAATTTGAGGAAATTATCATAGTTACCAGAAATATGCACGAGGCCCTTTCAATAAACCAAGTAGTTTCACCAATTAAAAATTTAATATCGCCATCTGAGCAATCTCATTAATTTTCCTGGTGTAGCTGGGGATTGCCAAAAACTCTTTGAGAAAAGCACTCATATCCCAATCTTGACACAACCACAGCCATGACGTTTTCCCCAAAGTATCAGCTGATTAGAATAAGACTTTTCAAGGAAAGTTAATCTTGGCAAAATTTAATTTCTAAGAGAGGGTCACTTGATTTTTCAAGTGACTTCCAACCACTTTCTGCCACTAACGTGATATCATCAGGCACTCACTAAAAGCCTGTGAAAATCTCCGTAAGTAGGCTGAAAGTTGTGGTTTTTTAGTCCAACCTGTTGAGGGGTTTCTTTCAGAAGATTTCTGTGAAGTAATAGGCATCTACAGTACGAATGAACTCTGTGCAGGCCCCCGACAGGCCATTGACTGTCACTGCAACTATACATGCCCTGCATCCATCCAAGAATGCAGCAACTTTGTGCACATTCAGATAAAAAAAATGATTGGGGGCACTTCACCAGATGTGACTTGCACTGTGAAAATGAGTCAGAAGTCGCCAGAGCCACTTTTTGAGTTTCATTTTGAAATAGAAAGAGCAAACTAAGCTCTTGGCTTTGATGTATCACTCAGTCTGGTATCCTCATAAAAACGGATATTGTGCTGATGTCAGACATTGAGAGTTACTAAAGTGACCTTTCTAGGGGCATCTGACTTATTTTTACAGAGAACACGGGTTAAACTACTAGGCACACATACTGTAGGTACCCTCACAACTGTGGTAGCATAGTGCCGTTTCCTGCTTGTGTGGAATCCTACAAGAGTTCCTTAACTAGCCACCACTTGCTCAACACCAAACACAACAAATTCCAATTAACCTATTATTTTTTGTTTAAGAAAATTATGCCAACTCTGCAGGGTATAAATGTTCTATAAATTTGTTGGTGTTTATTAAACTTGAAAATCTTGCTGGCCGGATACAATACTCCTTCCCACAATTCCATGATTAAGGTGAAAATGCTTCATATTTCTTCTGATACTGAAAACCAACTACTATGGAACAATGCGCTGTAGCCTGTCCCCCCCTTTGCTAACTTGGAGACACCCCCTCCAATCCTGAACTGTCTGCATATGAGTGATTCCATCCCAAAAGACGTGTACAGTCCTTCAATATGAAAGATAAGGAGCTAGATCTTTACTTTATAACAATTTATGGAAACTTTAAAACTAACCTCGGGCTCAACCTTTGTAAGATGTACGGATTTAAAAAAAGGGGAAAAAACAAGTTGTTGTAAGTCGGACAAATGCAATGAGACAATAAAAAACTGGAAATCAATTAATGCCAAGAATGCATTCAAAATAAGAAATGATGGAAATGAAAAACGTAGCAACCAGTTCCACTGTGATGAACAGCAATGAGCCTCGTTAAGAAACCGTGAAATAACTAAACAATTTAGAGACTAGGTACTGGCAGGTATTTGGCTGTTCACTTTCCTTCACGTCAAGTAAGCCAGCTTTCCCATTTATGATATGGCAGACTTTATTAAAGTATGCTAACCTTGATGGCTGACAAAAGTTGAGTGTTAATGGGCAGATCCAGAGCAAAAGTTGTGGGTCCCCAAAACATTTGTTAGGGACCCCCTCCCCCAAATTTGAAATTTCTGTATGTAAACTTTCATGGACTTTCTTAGGGGCGGAGCTCACTTTGAGAGCTGTTTACAAGCTTTGGCAAGGAAAGGAAGTGAAAAAGTCCGCTAAATTACTTTTTACTCTGTACATGTATTTCAAAAGCAGAAGAAAAATGTCCGGGGGAGGGGAGGGGAACCTACATTAATGCCCCCCCCTCTATCCCCCCTCTATCAGTGTCCGTGTCACTTTGGCAATTTGATCAATTCGCGGATTCACCGACTTTAAGGGCTCTGGAGTATTTTATCACAGATGAGAGAAATACAGATAAGAGACCAAACATAAGACATACGAAAGACTAATGAGAAAAGCAAATTGGCAACAGAATGAATTCGTTTAACAATGGCTTGAGGACCGTTATCCCTTACCGTAGTCATGCAAAGCAAACAAACTGAAATTGCAGAGGTTTTCAGGTTGCTTCAATACTCGAAGTTTGAGTGAACATTCCACAATTCAAGCATACAACATTTCAATGGGGTTATCTTTTGACCTTGTGATCAGCCATTCATGCACCCAGCACCGAGTTGCAAAGATTTACACGGACTAGTAAAAAAAAAAGTTGATCTTAATCACTAAGAATGCCCCTCTAACTCACCACCCCTCATAGAATTTACTACAAACCAAGTCTAAAGTGACTCAACTCCAGTATCTTCCGCCCTACCCTGATGTTGGGATTAGCCATGGGGTCTAGGAAGGGGTCTGCATTGGCAGAAGCTCGGCCCGCTTGCGTCATGATGACAACAATGGTGAAGAAGGCAATCACGCCCAGGATCAGGAGAATGGCGTAGCGTCGCATGGGCGTGCTGGCATCCGCACTTCTCTTCCCTGTACGTGTCCTGAAATGATTGCCAAACAAAGCAGCGATTTGGACTGAGAAGTCGCAAATTTTCTGCTGATTATCAACAACTGACAAGCTTACTTCAATCAAAATTTGACCTTCCATGTACCGACTTCCACGAAAGAATGAAGTAAAACTTTCGTTAAAAAAAATGCACTGCCACTCATAAAAAGTCCAGCCACCTTTCATAGTTGAGCTGTATTGGGTTGAAATCTGCTGCAGTAGATATCTCTCATAAGATGCCATCTTTGTAGGAACATTACAAATGCGCAGTCAACGCGATCAGGTGCATGTGCGTGCAGTGTACAAAATGCTCCATACATATAGCATGTTGATCCAATAGTCTTCAAAATATGGCGCAGTCGATGCATTTCATGACAAATTGGCATCCAAAATGCCATGAACATGGCAACCTGTAGGAAGTGACATCATTTGAGAGAGACCTATATGATTTGAACAAGCAACTTCTGGAACATTTTTACTGGTGTTTCACCAACCAAGTTATCAAAAACACACAATGCTTCAAACCAAAAAATGGAAACTCTGACTCACTCTGAAAAGACGTGCCTTTTTTTTACAATAAAACATCAAATAAGCCACAACATGAAACTGACTAATCTAACTCCCCA
>NW_019091384.1:670927-689783 GCF_001949145.1 Acanthaster planci | reverse complement strand
GGTAATCAGCATTTTTGCCCTAACTCTCACAACACTTTTACTTGACAGAGTCACAACTGCTTGAAAATCTATCACTGTGCAGTAACTTCGATGGCACCGTCTCTGTGCTTCATCAATACTGGGGCCAAAACCAATTTAATGGTGACCAAATTGTACAACCTCAATTTTACAACACTGTAAAACTGCAATTTGGGAATTTTAGGTAAAAGCTAACGGTGACGAATGTCACTCTTCCTTGTAAAGCTGTATTCTTGGTTGCCATTTTCCCACTAAAAAATTATCTCGACAGACAGCCACTACTGGGACGTGAACACTTATCCTTATGGATCTTTCTTCAATAACCCCTGAATCTGGTCAATCTGTTACAACTTACAAGTGAAAGCCCCAAGCCCGCCCTCGCCCAATTGACCCTGGACAGGTTCTCTCGGAGGTTCTCGGCGACGGGAGATACCATGTTGCTCGGGGGAAAGATACCATTGTTACAAGAGGGGCAGGTATAGCCGGCGGGGGCCGTGTGGGAGGGAAGCTGTCGAGCGTATTCGTCTAAACATGCCCAGTGGAACACATCTGTGGCAGACAGAATCAAGAAACAACCGTCAAAATCTTTTCCTTTTCTTATCTTTCAGACTGCGCCTGGCAACTACAACTTTTACATGGCATGGTTTGCTGGCTTTAAGATGTACCGGTACAAAAGAATGTATCCTTGGTTTTCAGCAAAGCATAGGATATGGGGGGGATTTGGGAAAGTTCACACAAAAAAGTCTTGAGCAAAGTGCTGCAGGGTGTGTTGCATGCACATTGTTATCATGAGTATACCAACCAGACGTCAGGGTTTTGAGGAACTGCATACATGACATACATGTACAGAAAAACAATTGAAGCAAAACATCCCTTCAACTGAACCATCCTTGAATTTGTTCCACTTCACACTGACACGGGGGGGGGGGTTAGCTCTGTTACAAGACCCCCTAACTCCATCTACTTTTCTTGACCGAAGACCTTACCATAGCATATTAACCTGACCACATCTCCTTCAGCAAGTTCCTTCTCGCAGAGGCTACATCTAACGTCATAGTCACTGTCTTGTAGCCACTGTAAGTAAGACTTGACAATACACTGCAATGACAAACAGCAGATCGGAAGAGTTTGATATTATAAAAAATGAAGGAAATAGGTCAGATGACTGGATCTGGATGCGTTTATCCTCCAATAAAGCGGACAGACTGCATCACATTAGAGATACATGTATAGACCCTATTCATGTGGAGGCCATTTTTGATCATATTCCCCGAATCTGTTTTACATATTGCAAACTGTCGATTAGGATGGCACCAGCCTGTTTTATACTTCCATGCGTTCCAAACCACCAAAATTTAACCACGTGCACTCGTAGACAGCTCTACGAATGCCTTTCCTCGTCTTGTCATACAAATTGCATGTGTTGTTCGGCGTTTTATTTTTAGTAACACTGACGCACTATTAAGCACTGGCCACGTGTACTTATAGGGAGTCTTGCGAACACCCTTCTGCATTTTGTCACCAAAATTTTGTGCGTTTTTTAGCTTTTATCTTAGCGACACTGATTCACTTTTAGGAATTGGCTGGACAGTAGTCTTCTTGGCTCGAGAATGCACATTTTTCAAGAGAGAACACCTCCGAACTCCGAGGTGAACACGTTTCTTCTGACTTCTCCTGTTTTGCCCGCATCACACACTATTGGTATTGCCACGCCTTCACACTCCTGAATACTGTTCTAAAACATTTTCAAGTTTTAGTTATCATGGGTCATCTGTGGGAAGGGTGGGTGCATATTTATCACACAGCCCTAACCTTATTGGAAAGAGCTCCGTATCTGGCCTCCACCTTACCTTAGAACTCATGCAAAAAGTCTACTTCCAGAACTGTAAGATTTTTATAAACCTAACAGATAGCCTACAGATGAAACCCACACTACGACTGGCCCAATTTGCTTCCACTCAAGTGACCAATCACAACTCAGCTTTCATTTGGATGGGATCAGGAAAACCAAAAGAAAAGATAGGAGCTGTGTTGCGATTGGTCAAGCTATCACATGGCTGACAGTTATTGAGAGTACATGCTGCTGACTTTCTGTAGTGTGGATGGGCAAAATACTCATGAATTTCATCAATTTTATGAGGATATAAGGTGAATAAACCTCCCCATCTGTCATCCATGACATCTAACTTTACAAAGAAGACATGTACAGTACATGTACACATGTATGTAATTGGTTGCATCCTATTCCTAGCTGTGATTGAAGGGTAAGTTGGCACAATCAAAACAGAAAAAACATGCAAAATGTGTTTATGGAAGTCTGTAGCTCACAGGTCTAAAAGGTTTGTACATGTAAATGTATTTAACCTTACAGTTCTGGAAGTAGGGCCTATGGCAGGGGCCTACACAAAGTCTATGTGCTTGACGCAAAAATCTATTTGAGCAAGAAATCTTGTGATTTCTTTACTCCTAATTGTTATAAGACTGATGAGAACTCTTCCAATTTTTATAACCCATGATTAGGCTAATTTCATTTTAATTTAACGACATGAAAATGAATGTGGAACTGGAAGAAATTACATGCAGGCCTACGTCATTGTACAGTACGTGTACACTGTACATGTACATGTACTAGACACACTGTACCTTTGGATGATTCGCAACTAAACAGTGCTCGCAGACGTTCACACGGTGCTCAAAACAAAATAAGTTGGTGACTTTTCTTTTTGGGCATTTACAAAGACCCATTCTTGTCGTTGGAAGACAGTCGTTTGCTTCTGATCTTAGCGCTGAAAGTCCGAAGTTACACTATCATGGCTATGCCTCTCAGTTCGGCTGTGATTTAACACCGTACTGTTCACCAATGCCACGTTTGAGGAAGATCTACACAGAGGGTGGATGACTCAGAGGTCAGTTGGTGCCACAGCCAGGTTTACAGGTTCCACGTCTACACTGCACATTTGGAATTACATTTACGTGGACACCGGCGGAGACAGACTAGACCCGCTGTTGTATTTCCGGAGGACACAAACACATACAAACACCAGAAATCAATTATCATTGGGTGACCCAAAAAAGTTCTTTTGGTATAAACCAAAAATCATAATAAATGTTACTATTTTGATCGTCATTGAGCTGACTGACTAAAATTAATGATTCAGCAGTGCCGGTCGACGTCAATGGGTAGTAGCCAAATTAAGAATGATTTCCATTTACGAATGGTCCCATCACTTGATCAGGCAATCACTAAAAGTTAAAACTGCAGAGGGGGCGCTTTAAGACAGCGTTGCAAGGCCCCACGTCGAATCGCGAAAGCAAACATCTTATTGGGCTTCGGCCGGCTACAGATGTTAGTTTCAGCGTGTTCCCGGTAAAAACTGAGCCGTAGCCGTAAGCTTTTGGAAGCATCTTAGGGGACGGGTTCTGACAAAGGGCTAACTATACAATGATCCTGCAATCTTGTTTAATTTTAAGATGTTCGACGGGGTCGTTGCATTTAATAATTTCCTTTTTACAATTGTGAGAAATGATCCTCTAAACGGTCCCTTTTACAGAAAATACCCTGAAACTTCACTTGATGAGATTTGTGTCTGTGATGTCATCTGTAGGACTTCATTTGTTTTAAAATCAAAACCTAAAAGATTTTGTACATACTGGGAAACCTGACACCTTATTCGGCGTTTCCAAAACAATTTCTTAATTTTTGTTTTCTTTAAACTAAGTTTATCTTTGCAGATGTAAATTCTAAATTCAAAGTCCCGACTCTAACAAATCAAAATAACACTGACTAAAGGATTGCAATGAAAACTCAACCCTTTTTCTTCACTGTAAGAAATGGAAGTTTATCATTTTGATTTCAATATTATTTTTGTGTAATCATAATATTTGATGGACTCTTATCTATTCTTGTGGTATCAGCATACTTAGTCATTTCCTTACTGATCTTATCAAAATTGTCTTTTTGTACACAAATATCTTCCAGAGTGGCTGCTTAATTTTCTGAGAGAAAATTGACTGACAAGATATAGTGGTTCGATATCCCTGAGATAATATCTACATTTTGTACAAGTACAGGGGCATTTGTGAACACTAAGTCCAAAATACTGTCTTCTATGGTTGGTTTATGTGGTGGAGGTTGTGGTCTTGAACTAGTTCAACCACCTGTTTGTTAAGTGCATGGTATCATGGAGGAAGGCTATTCTTTCCTCCAAGATGGCATCTACCGCTTCGACGAAAGTAGACTTTTTCCCAGTTCACATCCGGGACATTAAAATCACCAGCAATCGGATGATTTTGTGAGTTCTCTGGGATTTTGAAAGTGGCTGAATCAAGCTCTTTGATGCATTCAAGGTCGATGGAGTTGATGTTGTCATGCTGCCTGTAAAAAGCGGCAACATACAGGGCTGGTTTTCCCATGTATACTAGCTCATACTGTCTCACAATTCATTTGCAAGTTTAAAAAAATTCTAGTTAACAGGTCTCTAGTGTTAACCACTAGGCTTTACACTCCATGTACAGGTACACTCTATCCACGAACTGCGTATCCACCAATGTGCCTGAGCACAGTTTTCAAGTGATGAAGCTGGCGCATCAGAAGAAGACAAAAAGGGGTTCCGAGACTTTTTGGGCCGATTTTTTTCTCCAAACTTAATTGGGTACATTCCAAATCGGGTAAGGCTACTATTCTGGTTCGCGAATGGGCTCTTTTCACAACTGCACGTATACCGCACGCATGTCTTTTTCTCCACTCCCACTGTGTCATGATGCCCGTCTCATCGCAAAATTTTAACGTCGCCCGCTTATGGCAGAATTGATGTAATTAGATTAGATTTCATCGAAATTGGATTCATACCAACACAGGGGTTTCAACTACATGTACATTGATATTCTTCAAGATCGTCACCAGAACAGGTAATTTATTTGACGTCCTACTGTCATGACTGTAGTATGATGTAGGCGTAGGCCTACTAAAGTTTAGGGGTAGGCCTACGAACTGGATGCTTTACTTGTTTGTATACGGCGTTACACGTCAACCAACCCGTAACCATCCATTTGTAATGTACGTGTACATCATGCACGTCATGTGCGGCCTACCAGCCTGGAGTACATGTAGGCCTAGAGTCTTCAAACCATGCTAACGTGGCGCACTTCGACTTTTTGATTTATTCGCCTTTCCACATTACAAAGACATGCAGATACAAACAAAGGTGGAACACTAGCTCTACCAAGTGGAGCGTTAGTACATGTATTCCTCTTTTACGATTCTGGACGGGATCGATATTCGCTTCACTTAGAGCTGACATAAAGAAAACCCAGTCAATTTGCATTGGGAGAAGCGATTAGAATAAGATTTATTTCCGTGGCGGTCCCACTTGACTTTTTTTTCCACACAGTGTTGCCAATTTGCCAAACTTCTCTGGAAAAAACTTATGATACTGTAACCTTCATAATACATGCAGTTGAACCTTTGTGAACAATTTCAATGCCAGGGAGTTTGTCTGAAATTGAAAAATGGCGGCATCCACCAGCTGAGTGTTCCCTAATGATGTGGCAGACTTGAGAAAATCTGAGAGAATCCAGCAATACATTTATGAAGTTCTTCAAAGTTTATAAATGCTAAGAAATTAGTATTACCCCCACTTACAGCATATGTGTACGTACCTAACCATAAGTTTGTTAAAAAAGTATTTTCATAATTTGAGCATATTTTAAAAGAGTTCATTTGGCACCTCAAAACAAAAAAATTCAGAACATCGAGCCATAATAAAATTTCGTCAAAACTTTGTAGCAGGTGAGTTACATTGAGATTTTTAAATCAAAATATTGGGAGATTGGTAAAATTTCATATATGGGTATGATGAAATTTGATTTAAAATATCGCTCTTGAAAGGCACTAGAGCCAGGTCGGGATAGAGGGGAAAAATCAGAAAAAGTCAGACCAGCATACCATCCTCAAACAACTCAGAAATATCAGGGAGAGAGTTCCATACACAGACATCACCTGACAACCCATACACAAACTATACATGTACATGTACCGGTATGAGACTGGTCTGAACAATTCTGAGTGTTTTGGAAGTAAATGCTTCAACATTTTCCCTACTGTTTGACTTTTTAGGATATATCTTATGGCTTTTGTTATTACTTATTATTATGTATACACCACTTGTAGGGAAAAATTAATGATGTCCCTGTGTGGAACTCTTAACTTTATAGTACATGTAGCTCACTTGTGGATTTATGATGTCATGTCAAGAAGAAACCTCAGTATAATTATTTCAGCATTACTGCCAGAGTTTTGGATGTTTTGCAGTTTTTTATAACTTTCCTTTGGTGATTCCTTGTTTCAGTTCATAACAAATGTAAATTTGTACATGTATAAGTGCGTGTACATGAAGTGAGCAACATTTTCCCAAAAGTTAATCATAAGGAAAAAATTAGGGGTTTACACTTAGAAAAACCTTATCCGCCCTGAGTTGAAGTGCACCTTCTCTGGCGAAAGGACTTCAGGCTGGTGAAAGTTTTGTGGTAGTGGTGCCCACAACGTGGGCATTCATCTGTGAGCCAGTGCAGCTCTTACCAAAGGAGCCTTCGTTGCTAGGAAAATTGCACCCTCTCTTGGTCCAGCTCAGGACTCATAAGATTAACCCCAAATGGCTGTCTAATACTAAGAGTTTTCAATTTTAATAAATAGTAGCAAATAATTGAACCAAAATGTCCAATGTATTTGTACATGTATGTTCCCAAGTAAACTTCAAGACAATTTAATCAGTCCTTTACATGTACATCAAAGGTACATTGCACCTCTATCGAGATTGACATACATGTAAACCCACCCCAGGTAATTACCAGTACATTCAAATGCCTGCTTGGAGCTTGTGCATTCTGCTAGTGCTTAGAAAGAAAAATTTTGCCCTTTGTATATTTTTCTTCCCAGACTAACGAGCTTTCGCTCAGTGATTGCAACATGGAAGACAAACAACTTGAAGTAATGAGGCTGACAAGTGCATGCATGCGTAGTACATAACTTCATTACTGTCTGAATGCGTGCACTCTTACATGTACATGTATAACAGTGAGAACTATTTTGATTGTGGAGAAGTAGTATGTACATGTACATATCCTTGTGTTCAGTCATATAGGGGAGAAATCGAAAAGGATCCAATCATGAGCATAACTGTACCTTGAGAAGGTGGAATTTGTTCCTTCATTTCACTAAATTGGTGTTCTTTGTTCAATTGAATAATGATAACTGAGTTGTCTAGTTACCCCTCGTGGTGGAGGGTTTCCCTTGTTTTACAAACACAGTTTTTTTTGTTCATGTACATGCAGGCCCTTGTACATGTATTTGAATTTCTTTTATTATGTTAAGACAGCACATTCATACAGAACTATAACACATCTTTTCTTTAATTGCACAGGGCATGCCTTGCTCCTGCTGCTTTCTTTATCCTGAGTCTTCCATTTTGATCACCTTTCTGTTCTGTTCTTCCCCCCTCTTTTGATGCATGTGCATGCTTTGCTTGTCATCAGTTGCTTGCAAGATGCAATCTTTCACTGCTTGAGACTGCTCTGCGCTGCAGAAAAAGCTCATCAAACCTCTGAGGTATGGTACCAGTTTTTGTTATATTGTTGCATGAAAAGGCGTAACTGCTTTCAGTCAAGTAATTTGGCAGATGTCGTCACATTTACTTACGGTGCGTTTATTGTACTGGGTAGCTGTCACAAATTTGTCACTTTTTTGGCAAATGTAGGTATGTGCATTAACATTATGTGAACAATGTACAGGTATGGAAGTAGCCAATCAAATTCTTGGAAGCCTGAAATTGGGACTGTTTGTCCTCCAAGTTTCTTTGTCAGAATCACAACTGAAACTATTGGTTCAGGAAGCTGATTTAGTCAACGTACATGTAGTATTTGGACAGTGGCTACTGTTGGGTTTACTCCATTGCATGGAGTGTTATTTGGATTTTCCTTCAGTGTGTGTTGTGGCTGCACGGTTAAAAATAATTGTGATGAAGTGATTGAATGTGGGGAAAAAGTTTGTACCGGTATGTGTTTTAGCGTTTGAGTATCATTTGCTAAAATTGAATGCACTCTAGGACCCTAATCTGGTCTATTAGCATCTTTAAAAAGTGCACTCTTTGGCCTGTCAATCTATACATTATATCCCAGTAGTAGTACATATTTATGTAATTGATTAAAATTAGATATTGAGTGGGTCACGGTTTTAATGTAACATGTTCAAGATAAAAATAAAATACACACCCACAAACATGTGCCGCGTGTTTTAAGAATTGAACGTGATTTTAAAGTTGCAAGCATCTGATTGGCATTTTGATCTACGGTACATGTATGCCTCACAGAACCTTTCCTAAGGGCAAATGTTTGTTTCCAAGAAAGTACAAGTACAGCAAACAGACACATGTCCCTGGCAGCCCAAATTGATTTCTACTTACATTTTGTTCTTGTACATGACTAAAATGCACAAGAAGTTGCCATGCATCATTGTACCGGTATGCTGTACATGTACCGGTATGTTCAATGATGAGATTCGTCCAGATTCAGAATGAACCTGCTGCTAATTGAACAACCTGTCAGCTGTAGGAAAATAAGAATAACTTTCCCTTCATTGCATTGATTGCATTGCCGTACATGTAGATTCTACACATACATGTAGCAGTACCATTTACATACCGGTACATGTACATGTACATACATATATGTACATACATGTACATGTACATTGTACATGTATGCATGGATTGAACTTGGCACATGTGCTGTACGTGTACAGGTACAGTACATGTACATGTGTATGTGCATGTACATTACCATTACTCACAGTTACTGTGCTCACTAGATGTGCACGTACATGTACATGCACATACAGTACATGTAGGCCACTCACAAGGGAGTTGCACTTGATTAGATTTTGAGTTTGCCATAAGAACTGAATTTGCAATAGTCAGAATGCCAGATGGGAATATTAAAAGCTGTCTTCAGAAAGAGCTGAGCGTTCAGATACAGTATCAACAATCATCTTCCTACAAGATCAGAATAGGGTAGGCAAGGTCATTTATCAGAACATGTGTAATTTGATGTACATGTACGTGTATGCTGAATCAAAGAGTATGCAAATCTGAATCTGTCAAACTCGTATTCAATGATGTACAGAACTTAGGTCACTTCAAGCACAGACACGCACATACATGTACATGTACATATAGTACAGTGTACCAGCTGCTGTTTTTGTACCCCGGTAGTACGTAAGCACATGCAGTTGAATTTGCAGGATTTGAGGGACACTGTAGTAAGTACTGCTAGTCTGCCAAACTAGCGGACATGTACATGTACATACATGTTCATGTAACGGTAGATTCATACTCATGAACATGTGTACATGTATGTTATTAAATGGTTCCTTCTTGCATTCAATGGTACATGTATTTGTACCGGTTCATGTACCGTACATGTACAGGTACACTAGTACATGTACATACCAGTACATACATGTAGGCCTACAGTACTTGTACATGTATTATACAAAACTACATGTACATGTACTGTAGTAGTGACAGTAGTACACGTACATGTACATGTACATTTTTACAAGCAGTGGTACATTGTACGTGCACACGTACATGTATATCATGGCCTATGTAGTGTACCAGGATAAATGTTCACAGCATCATGCACATGTTCATGTACATGTACCTGTGTCCTGGCCTGCCCTGGGTTGAGGGAACAATATTTTGGGGGGTTAGGAAGTTTTGGACTGAGTTGTTTGGACGACCAGTTGCCCCAGTATCAAATTGGGTACTCACACCTATCGTCTATCTTGTGTGTACTAGTCCCCACAACTGCTTGTACCGTACCAGTATGGTACATGTACATACATTTGTGCCATTGCTGGTCTACATATAAATTGCTTCTTGAGTACACCCTGTAGGTGTATGCCAACTTGCGTGTATACGTGTACATGTACATGTAGTTAATTACTGTATGGAAATTGAATTTTAAAAACTGTGCCTCTGTGTGTCATGTGGTACGAGTAGTCTGTAATTCAGCTGTGTTGATGAGCAAGGAAAAACTGACCAAAAATGCGTTTAACGTGTACACACGTGTACATGTGTTTACAAATACATTAATGAGTTATTAAATGAAAGTTATTCAGTATCCTTACATTTGTATATGTACATGTATGTACATGTGCATTGTAAGTTTTTATAGAGGTCTAACATAAAATGCCAAATTTGCTTGTTTGGTATGAATGTATAGTATCTAAAAATCAAGCCAGAGTGAAGTCAATAAGAGTTGAACACACATGTAATCAAGGATTAATTGACTTTTAAAGAATTCAGCTCCCCTGGGACTTAACAACTGCTACTGTACATCTGAGAGTCTGCTTTAGCATCAATATTGCGTAGTCCACTGGGTCTGGTTGCCAGAATGCTAATGAGCTTTCTAATCCATGAGTCAGCCAGAATGCTGTCTATGCGTGATGCGTGTCATCGGTGAGGGGTGGATATTCCATTGGGTGCATTTTCTCTACTCACGAGCCTGCACGTCTGCCTCCGGGAGTTGGTGTCACGATATTATTGGTGATGAATAAGGTCAGCTTACTGTGGGCATGTGTCTCTTGCAAAGGGAGAAAAAAAATAATAAATCCAGTGTTTGAATCCAATTCGTAGAATATTTGCAGAGAGACTGAGGTGACGTACGTACTGCTAATGAGCATGATGTGTCGCACTGTATACATGTATTTATCTGCATTTATTTAATCTCATTTCATAAGGGGGTATGACCTACAGGTACATGTACGGTATTCATTCATACCCCCTGATGAACAATGAAAGGAAACTCTTGCATATTTAAATTTGTGTCCCTGTTCATCCGATAGGTACATGCATTGATACATAAAGGAAAAGATGTTTGGTGTTTCTGTGCATTGAGATTGGAGATTGCGATTTCTCATTTTCTGTTGGTATGGTGTTGATGGTCTGTTTCTGATGAAAAAGAGAAATGATGAG
This sequence comes from Acanthaster planci, assembly GCF_001949145.1. Next base: position 678,735 of record NW_019091384.1, on the reverse strand, counting down.
GATGGTGGTGATGTTGACCAGAAGTGGTGATGAAGGGAGTGGTAAAGGTGGTTATACATGTTCATGTAGCACTCTGGTGAATTTGATGGTCAGTGATTGTGATAGTGTACATGAAGATACATGTACATGTATGCATACTGTTTACGTGTACATGTGGGTGATTTCTACTGGCATTAATTACCGGTAAATATTTATGAGAGTACAGGAGTTGTGCTTAAGGAAAAAACTTTTGATGATGACAGTGCTGTTGACTGTAGATGAGAGTGACTTGAGAAGACGTGCACTGACACTGACTGATATTGGAAAACTGTTGTACATGTGCACATGTTTAATTTATATGTACAGTGTACATGTACATGTACAGTACGGTATGTACATGTATACCTGTACATGTACATGTAGTAATGTTATGATAGGGCTGAAAATTAAACTGCGTGTTGCAGCCTTGTCAACAGACAGTGAAATTGTGGAAAATTCTTGGTTTTAGGGACAAAAAAGTAATGTTGAAACAAGCAGAGGCTGGTTCCTCCAGTGCTAATCACTAATACCCACACAAACCTAATGTCTCATGGGATTGTCTTAGATTTTGTAACATGTACTGGTACATGTACATGTACATGTACCTGTATAATGGCCTATTGGAACCTGTCCACTTTTCTTCTTAGGTTTGAGACACACATAATGTACATACTTTACAGAGGGTGAAATTACGCTCGGACATTGTACATTTTCTGAGCACTTATTGTGTTTGTCCGAACAAAATCAAGGATGCTCGGGCAAATTGTCCAACCAACATACATGTATCAATACAGCTCTCAAAATATCAACAGCACCTGTCAGGCCTCCAGGTTCATGTACATGTACATGTGCGCAATCTCAGTGTGAGGGCAACTAACTCAATACTAGTAATACCAGCAGTTAGAGAAGTACGTGTACATGTACTGTATTGGTATACAAATGCTACACAATGATACACGTGTAAAATGCCAATACATATATTTTTTTAAAAAGATCAGTGTCTTGAGTGTTTATGGTATTTACATGTACATGTAAGTCAGAAGGGTGTACAGTACCGATACTTGTAAGGCACGGAACACGTACATGTACCGTAATGCCGAACATGTACAGGTAGTCTAGCAGGTTCCCTGCCAAAGTACTGTAAGAACTGTCAAAGGAGCAGTAAAGTGACCCAGTCACATGATTAAGGAACTTGCATGCTGTGTACCGGTGCATCGTTGCTCCCATCTTCAGTCCAATGGCATGCAGAACTTTGGGTGATGGTGTTTCTGCTCCCGGTACGTGATATATTACCACCTCATTTGGACTCATGCACTCAAGCAGGACAGACACCTTGATTAAAAAATACATGTACCAGTACAGTAAATTGTACTCAAACATGTACAGTGTACATGTACATGGACGTGTACACTGCACATGTACAGTACATGTACTGGTATGTTCAAGTACATGTACATGAACATGAACATGCACCTGAGAGAATAGTGAACAAACATTTTATGCATAAACCAGTTTGTTCATATTGGCTGAAAGCAAAAATAACAGCATGTAAAAATAATGTAACCTCACCTCTTCAACTTTGCCTGTCTTTTTTATTAAATGAAATTGTTGCACTTTGCCCTAATTGCAGTACAGTTTTAAATTTTACATATACATGTACTGTACATGAGAGGGTTTTGAGTGTCTTGTACAGTTGTACCGTCCATACCAAATTTCCAAATCTCAGCAAACTTAAGAAACAAAAACAAACGTTGCTCTTTGGGAATCAAGATAGCATTTACATGTAGAAATGGGCCACCATACACAAATGCAGATTCACATGGCCACTGAACAGACCGATGTATATTTGATTAGGATAGAATGACTTTGAAATGGGTCGAGAGAAGCTGTGGGGCATAGATGGTATAATGATGTTAGCTACACATAGTGTGCGAACAGCCTACCGGTACTATCAGCGTTGTGGACTGTAGTGCCTTTTTACAGTGTAAGTAAATTGAAAATGTACGGCACTGTATTACTAGTAATTTATTGGTATTTTTATTGTCTTGTTTCCACTGAGCAGTGTGATTTTGGGATCTTGTACATACATGGGTATAGTGTTCATATTTTATACATGTGTAATATTGAAAGTTTTCCATTGATGTGTACTGTACATGTACATGTATGTACCGGTAGTATGCTTAATATACATGTACATGTACTGGTACGTATACATGTACATGTATGACATGTTTGGTTTAATCAGTTAAATACTGTACATACAGTGTACATCTATATGTGTACACCTATTGTTCAAAGTGATTATTTTTCAAATTTCTATGGAACTACATGTACATACTGTACATGTATTTTTCATGTGGCATGTTCTTCATAAAATGGACCAAAATGCAACTCCGCATGTCATTTTTCAAAATTTCTAAAAGAGTGACTCTGATTTTGTAAAATACAAATTAGCACCTTCAGATTTATAAAAGTGAATATTTGGGGATAATTAAGCATACTGTTTACTGTTGGTGGACATTTGTCTGGCTTCCAGTGAAAATCAGATGGAGTTAAATTCATTTCAAGTTTTACGTCAACATGGTCAACATCATTCAGTATGACAGATTTTCTTTCAGAAACCTTGGTATGAAGAGAAAAATCTTGGAGCGTCACCATTCCGTGGAGGGGCTCAAGAATATCGAATGAAAAGGAGGGCGCCCTATCTGGGTTGACGTCAAAGGTCAAACAGCCCATGATGCAGCAAAACGTTTCTCTAACGTCTCTGTGAGATAATGACAGAAGCCGCAAAATCACCATGATCGGTATTTTGGACTGCGGTTTTCAGAAATGTTTGAAGAAAATGTGATCGGTCCAGTCATAAAAGGATAATGGTTCGGGGTTGCTATTTGGCATGTTTGGGGGTGCTTTTTTAAAGCTTGTGTTCATGTGTTGTACATCGATTTTGATTTTACTCATTGTTTTTTGCAGTCGATTTTTTTGACAGAATCGAATGAGGTTCGCAACTGCCAACCTTGGGACCCGATTAGTTGTGAGAAGTACATGTATTTTTAAATTTGTGCCTATGGTTTTAATATGTGTGAAAATTATCACCTCTCACCACATATTAATCTGTTTGAAATAACCGCCGGGATTATCACTTCCTGGCAACTTTTGGCTAGGATTTCAACAGGTTGTTCACGTCCTTCAAAAATGCTGACGTTCGAGATTTTAATCAATCAACTCTGATTAAGATGAAAGATGATGGACACAGTAATCATTGTTCCAGATATCAGCCATGATTTCCCTCATTTCATGAGACATTGGGAATTACATGTAATTCACTGCTGTTCACTTCAGGAAATATGAACCCCCAAAGTTGAACATTGTCTAATGGTCCATATTTGGAGGAACCTGCCAATACAGGTCCACATGTACCGGTACATGTACTTGTACATGTACTTGTACATGTACAATGTATGTATGTGAATACACCATGAATGTGTGTCACATGTACTAGTATGCATTCTCTTTAGAACACAGATGTTTATGATTGTTCTCATTTTTGGGGGTTTAAGGTATTTTGATCCATAGCACAGGTGTTGATGTGATTACAAAGATAAAGAGCAATCTCTATCAGTCCCTGTACATGTGCATGTAAGTGGACAATGATGTACGTACATGTACATGTATGTACATGTACCGTACACTGTAATCATCTTACAAGATGCAGGTACCAGTAAATTCTCAACCATAGGCACCTGCAGGTGTACTGTACATGTACGGTACATGTACATGTATGTCCGCCTACATGTAACAGTACATGTACATGCATGTACATGTACATGTACTTTCGGGTCATCTTTGTTGTAATTCTTTTTGCAGTTCACATGTAATTTGGTTTAATACAAGCACTTTAACAGCAACGGTGTTCATTACCCGATGTTTATGTTTAGTTCACACTAAAATTAAAGAAGTTCAGCTGCGCCACTGACTGCATGTGTGGTGATATCAATCTCAAGAAAATTGTGCAGCTGTGCATCAGATCCATCGCATACATGTACATAATAAATCCTGGCCTTATATAATACAGGGATTTATCATAAAATTACATCCTGGCTTGTCGTTCATATCGGCCAGGATTTGGTACACATGGACTTGTATATGTACATGTACGTGTGCACGTACATGTAACAGTATGTTACACCGGCATACTGAGGATTGAAAAGTGAACAGTTCAAGCTGTCAACTCTTCATTTTTGTGCCGGTATTTTTTATGTGTATTTCCAAATTTAGGAGCAGTACCCCCAAATTACTTACACATTACGGGACTCATGCAGACGGCACATTTTTAAGATTCCAGATTTCAAAATGCCAGAGGCACATGTGTACGTGTACATGTACATGAACAATGTGTGTACTGTGTATGGATATGTTGCATCCACATGCTTGATGTTTTAATTACAGTTTTGCTACAATGCATTTCTGGCATTCAGCAAGATGAAATGTATACATTCCACGTTGTTGCAAAAATTCCATAAATTTTCTTCCTTGCCGTACATGTACATGTATAAAGTAAAATGCTTGTGAGTGCCCATCATACCGGTAAGTTCATAATATAAGATGCAGTATAAGAGACAAGCATTTGCAAAGTGTACCTGGCAATATAAACGTAAATCCGGGCTGGTTCGCATGTCTAGTTTTCTCTCGCTCTTGCTGCCTGCGTGCTTACAGTTACAATTGTTTATGATTTTGTACAGCAGAATAGAAGTTTGTTTATTTCACCGATGGAAAGTGAACAAAAATTTCCTGAGAAGATGAAAAGTTTGCTTCATGAACCTTCAAGTCATTATGTGTAGGTGTGTGAATAAAATCGATACGTGCCGCCGTGGGACAAACATCACAGCAGATGGGCAGATAGGCAGATGATTCAGTGCTGGAAATCCACATTGCTTGAATTCAGGTAATGTAATTTTTTTTTAGAAGATGTAGGTTCAAGGTGAAGGTCAAAAAAAGACTCAAAAGTTTCAACCTTGGGCACATTTTGTCAGATTACATTTTGTCAGATTTTGTATTGTACTGGTACATGTATTTGTGTAGTATACACGTACATGTACTGTACTCGGGTACTAGTACCGGTACCTGTGCCTTTTATTGCTACATGTTTAAAAGACACAGGTACTACATTTACGGTACATGTAGTATGACCACAGTATTCTCTATGTACATGTACTGCACTCAGGTACTAGTACCGTTACCTGTGCATTTTATTACCACATATATAAAAGAGACAGGTACATGTACTACATACGGGTACTACATGTAGTACATGTAGTTTGACCGCAGTATTCTCTATGTACACGCACTGCACTCAGGTACTAGTACCGTTACCTGTGCCCCATGTTACATGTATACAAGACACAGGTATGTACATGTAGTACATGTACATGTAGTATCAACCCCCTAGGGACCATTGAAATCTTTCATAACCTTATTGGGGTCAGCATGGTTAGGGTTAATCAAATTAAATTGTGAAACCAGAACTTACTCGCAGAAAGCACTTCTGAGATTGAGTTTTTTGTTTGTTGATTGCTTTGTACTCACACAACAATGAACTGTCAAAGAAGAAATTTAGGCTATTAAAATTTAATGAGTCAGCAGTTTTTTGTGCACAAACTAATGTACATGTAACATTGAGATTTCTTCCTGGGATGACATCTCAGTTTTGCTTATGAATGTGGAAATACTGAAAAGCTTGAAAACCAAAAAGGCAGCAAACTCCCTTTTAAATAGTGAAACAAAAATTGAAAATGAAGTTGAGGCATGAAGGTTCGTGTTGGAGGTTTGTATTTTTATAAACCTGAAATGTAGACACCCTTCGAGCAAATTTGTCTTGAAAGTTACCATTTCAAGAGTTTCTATGTGTATGTTAAATGTTGTACATGTCCTGTATTGTAGTGCTTGCAGGCTGCGTAAGAGTTACTGAGCTCAACATATGTACATGTACACGAACCGCACGTGCATGATTTTTTGAAACTACTTTTCACGTGTACATCTACATGTATCAATTTTTCATGTACCGGTATTTTCCACTGCATAATGCATGAAAATTTGTTTCTATGGATGGTACTGGTACCTTGCATCAAATTTGAAGTCTACAAATAGAGAAGCTAAACAACCCTGTATACTGTACATGCTTATGCATATGGATGGTTATAAAAATTTATGGTCATGTACATTTACTGTAAAGTGTGAATTACACAAAAGTCAGTTGTACCTGTACTTTGTGTGTGTAAAAATTTGTGCAATACCGGTATACTGGTACACCGGTACACATTCACGTACATGCACATGGTGTACATGGTGTACACATATCATACGCATACATGTACATGGTGTACAGTGTATTTATTCACATTTGTTACCTGTAACGAGCATTTATAATTATATTTTCATGTGTCTGTCTTGAGCAACCCATAGACCTTTATCAAGATGCTGCTATCTTTGTCTTCCCTGTAGACCCATTGGCAATGTGATACAACTTTGCATATCGATAAAAGGGAACAAATACTGTTTGTCCTTCCAGCCTCAGTTTGGTTACATTGCTTTGAATTATAGAAAAGCAAGGTGGCTGCTCCATGAAAGAGGTCTTGAAGTACAGGGTAATGCCTCCCAAAAGAACTAAACCATACATGTAGGAATGAGTTCAGAGTACAGAAATTTCGAATGTACATGTACATGTACATATAGGCCTATCTGTGTTGACTGCTATTTCATGTTATTAATAATCATCAGGAAAGTTGTACATGTACTGGGTAGCATCCTTCTAAAATAATACTCAAAAGTACATGTAAAGAGAGTATCCGTACTTGTACCTTATTGTTAAATAAATCTTCAAAGTTGATCATTTTGCAGTTGTACCAGTACATGTACATGTCTATACATGTACATGTACATGTATATGCACATGTCTATACATGTACATGTACATGCACATGTATAGACATGTACATGTACATGCACATGTATAAACATGTACATGTACATGTCTATACATGTACATGCACATGTCTATACATGCACATGTCTATACATGTATATGCACATGTCTATACATGCACATGTCTAGACATGTACAGGTGTACATGCACATGTCTATACATGATCTGTGTACCTGTACTTATTATGTACAGTACATGCACATGTACAGAACCGGTATGTATGTGTATTATGCCATGTACAACTTGTCCAACTACCGGTAGTATCAATCTTCAGTGTACCTGTACATGTACAGTACATGTACATGCACATGTATATGTACCGGTACATGTAAGTACCGGTGTGCACGTGTACAGTAGCATTAGTGTGCCTCCGGGTTCAAACCAAATATTTTAAGACTTTATGGTACCAGGCTACATTTTGAAGAGGTGAGGAATGAATTCAATCCATGTATGTACATGTATGAACTTGACATCCATACTGGATGCTTGCACTTGAGATAAGCTCTTCAGCTATGCGCTCTTACCAGGCACAGTCACGGTGCCTTATTGATCTCCAGTGAATCCTGAAGAGGTTTTCACAGTCTAAACATGCCAGTGGGCATGTGCCTGTACTGTACTGCTCAGCAAACGGACGTCACCGACATCTCGTGGGTGGGAGGGGGAGGTGGGAAGCACTCCAGACAGATTGTGGTTGCTTCAGAGCTGGACTCTAGTAGCATTCCTGAAGCTTTCATTATTTGAACAGTTGCCACTCCCTGAAAAGAACCAATTTGTTTTTTTGCATACCCGGTACCATCCTTGTACATGTAC
>NW_019091384.1:624234-660122 GCF_001949145.1 Acanthaster planci | reverse complement strand
CACCACTTTTGAGAGTGAAAAATGCCAGTCATGCCCAGCAGCCTGGTCTTTTGTTCGGAGTACTGTCTTTTGTTACAGGGCCTTGTTTCCTTTGTCCGAGTTCGGAGACCCCGGTCACACATATAAACCATACGGCTCCGATTTCGGAGTCCCCGGCTGGTAGTGGTTAAGAAAATGTATCCCTATCTTTTACTTCTTGTTGTAGGTTCCCCAGTAGTCCGGAACCATCTGCCTAGGCTTCTCTTGTTGTGGCGGAATGCATTTCCAAGATCATCCAAAGAGCTGGAGTCTGAGAAGGCCAGAGGAGATGCTTTTACTTGGCAGGTCACATTAGAAGGAAGGGCAGGAGCTTTGTGTGGTAAGGAAGATCCTTGTCTAAGTGACCTTCTGTACAAACCCATCTCTGAACAGAGTTTGCAGGAATGTTGGTCTCTGTCCACCTGCCTTGCCCCAGCATCACCCAAGTTGCAATAAGGAACGTTTTAGTAGAACTGAGTTGTTCTTCAAGTCATGCCTATAAAGAAAACCCAACTCAGCTTTGCTCTGATTGTGTTGTTGTGGTGGTGGTGTTGAAGTCTTGATAGTAATTCTCAGGATGGTCTTTGCTATGCCCCTTGTAAAATCCAAGCTACCGGTAACCTGTGGTTTGAAACATAAAGTTATACTTTCATTTTTGAGGTAGTTACTCTGAAACAAAGCAGGCCTTGCAGTACCACTGATTTCTTGTTATGAATAGTCACACACCTAGCCAAGGTTTCATCCAAGTCAGCTATGTTGTGGCTATGATTTTAATTTCAATTTTTGCAGTTGGTACTCTGTGGGAACAGTTTCAGCCATAGACACGACCTCATATACAATGTAAAAGTCTAAAGAACAACATCTCGTTACCACATGAGTTGCTGGTTTGGACCAAAATGTAACCCTTTCTTTTTGTGACTCGTTATTCCCAATTTGTTTGATAATGACTGTGGACAAAAAGGTAATAGTATTTTTGTTGATTTTACCTGTAAATGTTCGATGTTCCTTGTATTCCAGCCATGCAAAGCTTCATCACTCACTGCCCTGACTTGGTGACCGAAGATGTCATCAGGAGGTGCATGACGCCTCTGGAGTGTGCAATGTCCATGTTGGCTGAGTAAGTAGAAACTTGGCTGGCCTCAATTGACGAGAGCCTGTGAAAATAGGACTGGAAAAGTGGGCTGACGTTGCCTTTTATAGTACCTGCATTGGGATTCCTGTTGTGTGTCGATGTTGAGCAGTCACTGCTGAAAGTGGACTTTCGAGTTATTGAACATACCGCTTACGGGTTTCATGGCATTAATGATAATGCTTTGTGTTCCCCACCAACAAAATGCTTAGATGTGCAATTCAGTTGAGCCTTGATCAAAACCAGAGTACTGGAAATAATAAAATGACGGACGGATTGAGAGCAGGAACTGTTGTAACTTGTGTACATCTTTAAAGGCATGGTTTTTTACTATCTGATCCTCGAGGATTAGATTGTGTTGTCAGTACAGCAACTTGAGACAAATGTGCATGCATTATTACAGCCTATTTAGAGGCATCAATGCACCAGACATGCATCTTATTTTCTTGACCCCCCAACCTGGTTTCATGAGATCTAGATGGGAGATTTTTGTACGTGATGTAAAATTTTTCAGGTAGCAAAGGCATGAGTTTGACATACACTCAAGCAAGATGTTTGTGAATCAGTACACCGTACTTAAAGGGTAGCCGCAGTGAATTTTTCTCAGACACAAATTTTTTTGGCAACGTTGTACTCTTCTTCAGTGTATGCACACTCTTTTACACTCCCATTTGGTTAAATGCACTGAAATACTCAAAATTATCCATGCTTTCCTGAACAACTGAGGGCGTTGTTGCCGTGATGTCATCTAGGGAAGACACAGGGTTTTCTTTTAGACTTGAACCCAGAATTTACTCACTGAAACATTTCTGAGAAAGGCATTTATTGCTGTGCACGTACACGTGAACAACAGTGAATTTGCAAAGAAGGGAAAATTTAGTCCAGCAAAATCTACAAAAATGCATGGCTTTTTTACAAACCAGTGTGACATTTAGGCTTTCCTCCTGGGATGACATCACAGTTTTGCGCATGAATGTGGAATTACTCATCAGCATAAAAACCAAAAAGGCAGGAAAATACCCTTTGAAATAGTTAGCCAAAAGTTGAAAATAACATGAGCTGAGGGACAAAGGTGCATTTTTGTATCAAAACAAATTGATTACAGCTACCCTTTAACCCCTTGACGTCGGAACTTTTTTCTGAAAGCCAACTCCAAGAATTCCAGCCTCGCTTGGCCACAAAGGCCACCTGCCAAACTGTAAATTCTCGGTTTGTGGCCCTGCGTGCTCTGCACGCTTTGATTTACACAGTGAAAAGGCTCATTGTTCGGTGGCATGCGGCTCTATTCACGCTTCCCACATTCCCGTTGCCTCTTTTCAAAGTGGGGACTGTTGTGAAGCTGGTGATTATGATGCGAATTCGGCCTTTTCATTTCTTGGCGACGCACAAAGGCCAATCACCATATATATGAGAGCCAGGGTATGCTTTCTTTCACCGTGTTCGCTCGAGCGTGGGCCGAGAATAAAAGCGGGCTGAGGGATCTCAATTTTTACGGCGGCTCTTACCGCTTCCCGGCGCGAAGGGGTTAACCTGGTTGCAAAGCTACCGGTGTAAAGCAGTGCCATGTGCTTTATTTCAATATTATTCCAGCTTCTAGCAAGAACTATTTTTTTCTTGATGCTACCAGGATTCACACAGTGATTAAGTCTTGTGGTGCTCACCTCAAAGCCAGTGCAGCCATGGTTAGACTCAGACTGTATGAAGTACTGCGACTCCTGCCTCCCACAGCCTATGAAGGTAAACAAAACAGAAAGCCAGTCAAATAAACTAGGACAATCATTGCAGATTCATCTTGTAAAAAGCTTTAATGACCATTTGATATATAGCATATGCTAATCTTTCTGGCTGTCACCAATGAAGTTGTGAATACAAATTGTCTTGACTTCCACAAATGAAAGGTCATTTGGTATGAAGGAACACGGCCTGAGAGGTACGATGAGCAACCACTTGAAATTTCCTGACATATTATTTATTCATTACACAGAATGCACTTCGGGTTTCTTAAATGTACCGGGTCAGAAATTGCCTATGTATTTCTCATAGATTCTAGTAAAACTTTCAAGCTTTGTTTCCCATCCAGGACAAAAACTATGAATTTGCACTGTTTGGATATTAAAAAAATCAGTAATTTCCCTAGCTGTGTGAGCTTTGTAATGTTTAGTAGCAACTAGTTTTATGTTGTATGAATAAATCTTCACCCAGTTATTAAAGACCATGGAGCTTTTTCGCAAATTGTGCTTAGAAGTGTCCTCATTTGCTGCTTGAGTATGTAGTACAGTACTCCCATTTTTTTGTTCTTTTCCACGTGTCAGGTAGCTTCACAGCCCTGCTCCGAGAGCTGGTTGCTGAGTTCACGCTGACAGACAACGCCGCAAACACCACCACCTCCCTGCTGCGATCCCTGTGCCACGAGAACGATTCCATCATCCTGCAGAGCTGGATTACAGAGACTGATCACAAGTCCGTGGAGCTGCAGCTGCAGCCAAACAGTGCCTCGGGGTCGGGGGCGCTGGAGCATGACCCATCATCACTGTACTGGAAGGCGGTCAAGGTATGCCTGTCCCCACTCGGGAAACCAGACCAAGGTTGCACCCCCAAGAAAATCCTTATTTTTCTCTCTGTGGGTCATTCCATGAAGTTAGAGAACAGCTGGTTATTTGCCTACGGTCTGAAGACTTTGGAGTAAATCACATGGCTACTCAAATAATTAGCCAGTTAAATTTACAACATAAAAAGAACACATAGTGAGGTATGTTGTTGAACCATTTTGTTCAAATTTGTGGAAACATTTTTTGCAGCATAAAGCACGGAAAAGTATTTTTTTGGTGACAAAATAAATAGGCATTTAAGGAACAAAGAGAGTGGGTTGAAAGTAAATGTAAACATTGTCATATTTTCTTCATGTTCGTATTAATACCAACCCTCCACAGTTCACTGCATAGTTTATGTTAACTCCCCCTCCTTCATAAGTGAGCCCCTGTTTTGTTTGAGGGTATGGACATAACATGTGGTTTCCATACACAAATAGTCGTGTTGCATCCGAAACAGGAGTTCGTTTTTTGGACCTGGAAAATAATTGCTAACTACATCACCACGAATTGAAAACTACAACCCAGATGTACTTTTTCTCAACTCGGCGTTCGCTGCTGTATTTCAGTGCAAAAGAAATAATTTATTCTTGACAGAATGCCAAGCATGGTCTCTGCAGCCATTCTGTTACGTCCGCAACCCTTGGTGTTCCTTAAAGTGGAAGTGTGCGCCCCTCATTGGAAATGGTTTCTTCCATGCTTCAACAGCTCTTTCTAGAATTCGCCAAACAAAACATCATGTGCCAGATGTTGTCAGGCATGTACATGTACGATATTTACCCGTTTGCCAAACACGGAGCTTCCACACGTTACGTCCGAGATGCAGTCAGGCCCCCTTAGTTTGTCAAAAGTAAATTCGGCCATTAGAGACCGGTATCATTGGTTTTTGAAGTACAAGATTGTAAAAAGAATGAATCCTTAAAATTTACAACATGTGTAATATGTTCATTCTCTGTGAGTTCTGATTATTAACAACTCCAGTTATGTTCAGATCTTATTATTGCAATGACCGTTAGTCCGTTACCATTATGTAATAATAAGGGTGGTACCGCGATCCCCTCGGAGGAGCCATACCTTAAACTCATACATAAATAGATTTTGAGCACATTTTTAAACTGAAAATGTTAACCAGCTATAGTTAAGCAATCACTCCAGTTTGCATACTTCTGTGACGGTATTATTTACTACACATAAAAAGGAAAATATGGTGCATGCCCTCACAAGTCAAAAATGATATAGTCTTGTCGCTAATATGTCTAGTTCCACATATCCCACAAGGATTACCGGTAGAGCGATTCCTCACTGAACGGAACCATGCTAGCAAACACAACATGGTGCGTGCAGGCTGGCAGGATTTTGGCAACATTCTGGCTGGGAAATTGTAGATAAAGGTGCCATTTTTTGCATTTTTTCTGTGAAATCTGACATGATGTTTTCAGCTTATTTTGAATATAATCAGGGATAAATGTGGTGAAGATCAACACAAATATTGCCATCCATGCGGCCGTATGTGGTCACAAAGATTACACTCCGTTCGAGCCCTACCATGCTGACCGAATACAGGAAAATGCTCAGCCCGACTGCACGGTACCTGGTCTGGAAAGTCTCCCAAAACGAGTTCATGTACCTACCCTGACATTTGTTTCTGTGGTATATTCCCTTCTTTATTGTATTATTTTTGGTAAACTCCTTGCCAATCTTTAGAACATAACAAATGAATCTTCATTACTGCAACTCGGAGAAATCTTCGCTGTGCGCTGAAACTCTGTGTGGTTCTGTGTTACATCCACAGCCCGCTACATGTTGCATAATACCCGAGTATTATTTCCTTGCCCGCCTAAGTTATTGCAAAAGTATTACTAGGTATGAGAAACACAGTTGATAATGTGTGAAACTTGGGGGAAAAATGACATGTGAGTGAATTTGAAATTTCAGCTCCTTTGTCACACTTTGTTATCCAGCTTCATGGAATGACCCCTATAGCTGATTAGAGATCTTTGTAAAAAAGTGAAACCCCCAACATCCAGGTGTATTATCATATGCTTGCTTCAGGTGCTATTGTTGTGCACAAAAAAGGTATTCAACTCTTGAACCGTTGAGAGTGTGGAGTCTGCTTATCTGCCCATTGCAGCTGTCTAAAATGGAAGCTGATGAAGAATAGTCGGCTTTTATTACATTTGTTGGAGAAGACAGAAGCAAAAAAGATTCATTTCATCGGCTAAAGGCTTTTCATTAAGGGTGTAGGAGAGTGTGCCTAGACTCTTGGAGAATGTTGTATTAACGGAACAGAGGGAATGCCAGTAGATTGTCCTTTAAGAGTAATGCACCACTGTGTGTTCAGGGAGATATATTGCTTTCAGTCTTTGCCTAAATGCTCTTGATGAACACAATCATTTTTAACTACCATCATTTGAGATGAGCCAAAAACAGGCAGCATTTTATTTTTTACCCTGCAGGGTGAAGATGTTCCTGGTCCCCTGCCCCTGGGCGTGGCTGTAATTGATGCCTCAGTTGCCCTCTTTGGTGTCGTCATACCCCATGTCGCTGACAAGCACCGCCTGAAAATACTGGAACACTTTGGGGAGTGCATCAGGCAGGCCAAGTCTGCCAGACAACAAGCGGTTCAGATCAACGTCTTCACAGGGGTTCTAAGTGCTCTGAAGGTTTGTCATCAGCTGCACGCCCACTATATTTTTGTCTTTTCTTGCGGCGTTTGATTGATGAGTGCATGGCGTGTGAACAGAATTTATTACAGTCGGATTTGCTTTTTTTTGAAATCTGTAATGATTTAAAAAGTCATGCTGAAGTTTTGTACACAAATGATTTCCACACAGACCTTTGAATAAGGTGTAACTATCTTGTTTTGAACAGGGTTTAGCCGAAAACAAGCGCAGACTCAAGAACAGTGGTGTCAGAGTAGCAGCCAATAACCTGATCATGGTAAGATTGCAAGACTGGGTAAAATGACTCTTATTTTGTTAGAAGTGTGTTGTTTTTGACATGTGAATGTTTGCAAAGACAAAACTCTTGGCTCTTCCAGAAGCAAATTTTACTGTTATTATGAAGTAATGTTTAATTGTCCTCAGAGTAATTGTTGCTGATAGTTTTGGTTTGGCGTACTTTTCCTGCCGACGTCGAGATAGTAAACTGACTTTCAATGTAGCGTTCGTTTTTCTCTTGAAGGACTTGCTTCACTCTCCGAATCGTTAATGAACCAGACATGTTGTCAGTTGATGAATTGATTTATCTAGTTTGTGTAAAGAAAGCCAGTCCTTTCTTTCCATTTTCCGTAATGATTTATTTCCATGCCTTGTATGATTGGCTCCAACATCACACAGTGCCATAATGCATCGCCGTTGAGGCCTCCTGAAAGTTGGTCCAGACTGGTCTAGCGTACTTGACACATCTATGAATATTCATGGTTTCAGAATGCCTTGACCAATTCCAACCCCATCCTGCGTTGCGCAGCCGGTGAAGCATTAGGGAGGATGGCTCAGATGGGCGGAGACAATTCCTTCATTGCACAGACAGCTCAGATGTGCTTTGACCGTCTCAAGACGGCCAGGGATGCTGTTTCAAGAACAGGTAGGTGCACTCCGTTGGTAGATAGCAAGTTAGTGTCAAGCCAACGTATTACAGGTGTTGGCCTTGATTATCTGGAAGTTGAAGACGCATCACACGGCACATGTCCTGACATGTTTAAGTTATGTTATGTTCATCTGATCGCTTATGCAGATAATGTAGTTCTCCTAGATTGCAGAGAGAATTTAATTTTGCTGAGCTAGCCTATTCTTCAGACCTCCTCAATAATGCAGTTCAGAGATTCAGTTGCACTATTGACTCAACCAAGTTTTCCTGTGTGGATTCACATCTCATTGGAACATCTTTAATTGCATAATATGTCATCAGTAAGCCACATCAGTATTTCAGGAAGGTGGCATCATTCAGGAACAGAGCACCTGATGTCACATAATCGCCCCCTCAAATACGTTTGTGCAGTGGAATTGACGTACATCTGATAGGGCCAACCTTAGGCACGTGTTGATGGTTCTCTATGACCTACCCTGGTACATCACATTGCATTTTGTGCCTAACTGGCTCGTGGTTAGTGAAGCAGTTTGTTCATTGTTTTCTCATTTGCTTCCTTTCATCACAGGCAACTCCTTGGCATTAGGCTGTCTGCACCGATATGTTGGTGGCATGGGGGCAGGTCAGCACCTCAACACCAGCGTCAGTATCCTGCTTGCCTTGGCACAGGACTCCACTTCTCCTACAGTACAGGCAAGCACAGAGTAACTTCTTACTCCCAGTTACTAAAGGGTTTAGCAAAGTCTGCTCCAAGCCATCGTGGCTCATCAGGGCCGCGTTCATACTCTGTGTCCACAGTATGAAAGGACTAAGGATAATTCTACTCCCCACTGGTTGGGAGGCCAGCCCTTTGCAGGTGTTTTCACAGCCAATGTCATTACACGTTCATACTCCTCAGTAGATAGAGGCAAGTACATGTAAGGGTTAGGTGATTTGGTTAAAGCCATAACTGATTGCCAGCAGCTGAATTCCAACCCCTAACACCCCCCCCCCCGATCATCAGTCATGGACTCTAACCACTAGGCCTAGCACTTTGGTATCCCACTTTGGGTTGGTATAGATATTAGTAGAGATCATTAGAAGACAAGACAAGATGAAAGGAGACTTACGTCGCTCAGGAAAAGTTACTGATATCAACAATTCATGTAGGTTTTTGTCTGCCACGCATTTAACAGTGTACATCTCTCATCAATATGGTTAGGAGAATAATGTACATTAACTCAATATTTTTGTGCAAAGCTATGTTGTTAACTCTTACTCTAATCCTAACCCGAAATCCTCTGAATCTTTTTTTTTTTCTCTAGATGTGGGCACTGCATGCTCTAGCCCTGATTGCTGACTCAGGCGGTCCCATGTTCCGCTCCTACGTCGAGCCAACCCTGTCTCTAGTCCTGACCTTGCTTCTCAGCGTACCCCCGTCCAACGTGGAGGTCCATCAGTGTCTGGGCCGGTGCCTGGCCGCTCTGATCACAACATTGGGTCCTGAACTGCAAGGTGAGTGGCGTTCAGGGGTTGAGGAAATAGTGATGGGGTTTGTAGTAGGAGGAAATGAAGTATGTTTATGCTTGGTCTGCCTTACTCCCAACATTAATACATTATTCAGAAGTTGGCATAGAACTACTGAGATGAGTTAACTGCTACATAGAGAGCCACAAAGCAATGTGTTGGCCAGAACTTCAACAGCTGAGATGTTTGCTAAGTCCATGAAGATCGGCTGCAAAATTTTGGTTCATGTGCATAACAGTTATAATTTGATCTTAGCAGAGATTAACACTCTAAAAGTGTTAAGGTGTTGGGCAGCTTTTTGAATTGAAATACACATTTTGGCATGTTGAAAACAGGAACGTTCAAACGAATGCGTTTACCGTGACTAGCATTGAAATCAAGGCGCAAAACGAGTTCAAACTCACACGTGTGCTTATTGCACACGTGGGGAATTCAGTCTGTGAATCTGCATAGACACCTTGAAACAAGGCTAGTACCGCATGGCGAAAAGATGAAACCGCGGCAGCAAAACGGAAGACTAATTACATATTTCTTGAATTAAACTTAACCTAGTAAAGCTTAGTGTACTTTAGCTGACATGGCTGAATGGGGCCTTGGAAGTGTTCGATGTAGAGTGAAGTTTGCAGTCACAAACATACATTTTAAGGCTCAGATTTAATGTTCTCTTTTTGAATTTTGTCGCACTACTGCCAAATAAAATGGTGGGTCGATGTCCAACATTAACATATTGTGATCAATGACTGTTACATGCAAGACCTATTTTGTGAATTCACTGCACATGTACTTTTGTGTAATCTGATTTTTATATACAAGGAGTAGCACATGAATTGTCTGTTAATTAATTTTAGCAAGTTTTTGATGATCGCGCCTGAGCGCGATCGCTTGTCGGTGGGAAATATCAGGGGATGGGGGATGCCGTATTTATTGTGTGTATTTTTAAATTTTCACTACAGAAATTATAAAAAAAGTGGGAAACATTGCAGGGTATTTCCAAACAATATTTGTTTCTTTTCTTTCTTGCTTCTGGGGAAGGTATGCTTGAGTAAATGGTTTCCATGCATAGTTTAAAACTTGCTCTCCTATTTTATGCTTTATACAAAGGTAAAAGAGAATTTGAATTTCCAAAGTGGAATCTGGGATTTGGCTAAAGGGAAAATACGGAAAAAAAAACCGGAAAATCATTAGCTCTAGCAATGCCCCTGTCCTAATTTGGCCTACACATTTTTACTCTGGATCCACCCACCCATCCAATCAGTTAATACATACCGGCTAGTAATTTCACTGTTGGTACTTTGTACCATAAAACGACATAACAAACCTCAAATGAACCACATCTTGCCTCAGGTAACAAAGGTAACCTAGCAACGGCGCGGACATCTTGCCTGGTAGCCTGTGCCATCATGCAGGACCATCCAGACTCCTTGGTTGGCTCCGAGGCCATTGCCTGCCTACAGCAGCTTCACATGTTTGCTCCAAGGCATGTCAACCTGACAAGCCTCGTCCCGCATCTCTGTGTAAGTTTCTGGATTATAGACACGGTGTCTACACACATCTAATTTCAATTTCAATGTTGTTTTTGATAACTCTCTACAATTCTTTGACTAGAAACTCTTTGCATTGGATAACTTGGAATAGTTTTCATGGTGCCAATTCTGCTCGATGTACCATGATATGTTACGTTGAAAATTTTTTAAAGTTTTCAAACAATTGTTTTCATTTAAGGGATGTTTCATACTGTATACAGGTCTGTTTTTCAGTGCACATGCTTTGGAAATTATTTTCTGAAAAAGTTAAGTAATGGGAAGAAGTTGAGGAAATGCTGTGCTAACCTAACAAACTAAACATTTACACAAACCTCCTAGATCCATTGAAATCCAAAGGGACATTTGTAGGAGTGAGAAGGCAGAATATAGCAACTCTTAATGTTTACATTTTGCTCAGTACTCATGGAAGTTTATAAGTACAAAGAGAGTACCGTTAATTTTGGTAGAGATTCTCTGAGGGAAAAATCAGAAAAGTTTCCTGCAAAACTTGCACAAACTAGTAAATAATTTGGGAAACTATACATGACACAGCCCACCTGGATCTATAATATGATCGGTTGGTAATGTGACGGTCAACCCGTTGCCGTTTCTCTGGCAGACATCGTTGGGTAGCCAGCACCTGTTACTGCGCCGTGCTGCCGTGGCCTGCCTGAGACAGCTGTCCCAACGAGAAGCCCAGGAGGTGTGCGAGTATGCCAAAAGCTTAGCCAAGGATTCCAGGGATACAAGTGTGTCAACCACAGATGGTGTGGTCATCACAGGTGGGCATAGTACATAGACATGGACATTATCACTGGGCAAGATCAGTGACATCAAACAGCATACCATTCTCTTCCTCCCAGATATGAATTCTTTAACCCTAACCCCCTAGGGTGTATGTAAAATCATATTGACATTGGAGGATTTGGGACTGTTAGGGTTAATAAACAAGAGTTGGGTATTGCTCCAAACAAGAATTGAGAAGGGAAAAGGCTAAAAATGTTTACTTGAAGGTTGCCCATTTTATTTACCTGTTAAAACTTTTTAGGAATACAGGAAACTATTTGTTAAGTTTCTAAAATTTGTTTTGATTGTGGGAAAGAAATTACGGATTCATTTGCGTATTTAGTTTAATTGTTTTCCACCACATGTTGGCACTGAAAACAGTGGTTTACCCGTGGGGGAGTGTCAAGTTTAACCTGACAGAGATGGCTATTGCATTTAAGGTGTCTGTATGTGTGGGCATACTTCACATTGTAACGAGTTAACTATGGATGCTTATTGTGTCAACTTGCCCAATTGTACACTGCTGCCCCTTTGGATGGCTGACGGTTGTTAGAACATAGCCTTCTACTCTGTTTCCTTGTGTGTGCAGACACTGGTCTTGAGGGAGTGCTATTCAGCATGCTTGACAAGGAGACAGACCAGCGACTCTTGTCCAACATCCATGACACCTTGATCAGTATGCTGCATGAGCTGTCAGGCAAAGACCTGGCGAGGTGGTTGACACTGTGCAAGACGGTGCTGTCTGCTTCTAAAGGTAGTTGACCTTGACAAACCGGAAAGAGTTTGCAATGTGTTAGAGAAATCTGAAAAGATTGTTGAAGGATTTACAGCAGCAAGAATGGTGTTGACACTGTCACGGTATTTCTGTGAAAGCTCGGTGTTTTTGATATCAGAAAATTCTTTAAACTTCAGCTGTAGTTTGCTTAAAAATGTAAAAACGGGTTTGTTGCTTTTTCTCTCTTTTGTCATGAATTTCCCTCAATGAAAATGTATCCATTAAAACAAATGGTGTTGTTGGGTTTGCAGATAGTGGAACAGGTCCTCCCAAACCTGACAATGCTCTCAAGGATGCCGAAGAAAAAGATGAGAAAGACGAAGATCAGGAGATTGACGACTCGGCCAAGTTTAAGACAGGAGAGAAAGTCATTACACATCCTCCAGGTAAAATCCAAACAGATGGTCCACACAGCCGTCCGTCCCCACTCCTTCCTGTCGGTGGAAAACATAAGTTCATTGCTTCAGATTTGCTTTTGAATAAAGCCAGGTTTTTTTTTTAAATCCGATTGATTCGCATGATGCATAGCTTCCCGTGGAACTTGGGTTTGAGATTTCAGAACAGTGTGTACATGAGGATCACCCCATCAGCACAGCACCATACCAACTCGTACATATCGTACATGTCCGAGGAGGTGTTATGCCAGTGTGCTGTGTTCTTGAACGACCTTTGCCCTCTTGCAACACTGCACTGGCTCGTTGTGAAGAGAGTTGTAGTAAAATCCCTCCCTCTGTATACTACTTACAAGACCACTTAGACCATAACCAACTTTCCTGCAAAGCTATCCCGAAGCAAATACAAAAATATGCCCATCCACGGGTTTGGCATTTCCTGTTTTCTCTGCAGTGGCGCCACGGTGGCCCACACGAGTCTTTGCAGCTGACAGTGTCCGACGTGTCATCCAAGTGTGCGATGGGAACACGGTGCACTTTGACCTGGCTTTAGCAAGGGAGATGAAGGCTAAGACCTCTCAAGGTCAGTGAATTGAGCAGGTTTGAGCTTTGTACGTTGAAACCCAAGAATTGCTGATGAGTGTCTCAGTCAATCTCCATGTTTAACGCTCCTTGAATACCTGTGGCAAAAATACTGGTCAATATAACTAGAAAAATAATTCACTGTTTACTGTACACAGTACCTAAGTCAACGAGGATCAGTTGGTAACATCAGTGTGGCATGTCTTGATCTCTGTACAGATAACTACCTAGTGCTACATCTGTCAGACCTGGTCCGTACTGCATTCATCGCTGCTACCTCGGAGAGTACCCAGCTGAGGAATGCAGGTCTTCTACTCCTCCAGGACATCATCAACAAGTTTGCCCGAGTGCCCGAGCCGGAGTTTCCTGGCCACTTCATCATGGAGCAGTACCAGGCCCAGGTAATGAAGGAATGGTAGTCTTGGTAATGAATACGTTGATCAGGTGGTTTGAATGTAGAAGGTGCTGAAGATGTGCCATGTATTATCCTGTGTACATTCACCACATGAAAGTTATAAATTACATTTTGTCGTCGGTACCCTGATGTACTTGTAATTCCCAGCCACACCCCTGTGGCCACAGTATGTGTTGATATTGTGCACTTCTGCTTGGGCTCGCGCTCACGTGAAACATGTAGCCCAGCATGCTGTTTAGCACCGTATGCCACTCAAATTTGGTGAAAGTTGTGGGGCAAAAGAGACTGCCTGTAGAAGCAGATGTACACAGGCATAACGATAAGCAACGGCTTCGCCAAAGAGGTCAACAATAAAGAATTTGAACCAAAGCCTTCAGTGCAGTATAAAAACCACATCTGGCTTTCTCTTCCTGAATGACAAAATGTAAACAATAATCTCAATGCCATATTTACATAAAAATACCCTCTTGATTAATTCCCCTTCTATAGCGGATCATTTTGCAACACCTGTTTGAATTGCCTCTTGTGGTTGCTCGTACATGTCCAATCGTTGCCATTAACATTAACATTTATCACACTAGGACCCTGTGATATCATTCTTCAATTGCAGTACAGGACTGTTTACCCAAGTTATCTATTCTAAGTGTAAAGATAGATTATCATCAAGCTACTGTCGCATATTTGATACAAATGAACATTGGAATGGAAAAGATCAACATTTGATTACTATTATGAATCACCTGTAGAAATTGAATTTTTACATGGACACCTTCAAACAAGCTCGCCTGAAGTGCTTGAAAATCTGTAAGTTCTTTAGTTATTTAAAGTCAATTTTTGGTACTAAATCAACTCAGTGTAGCATTTCACTTAAAACAGTTTTCATCTCTGTCTGTATGAGTCAACTACAGTATGTATGAGCCAACTTCAACTATTCTTAATTTCTGTATAAAGTTGCTGTTTTCCAGTGGTTAAAATACCTTGGTAAATGTTGTTATTTGTAGTAAAGTTTGTTTTCAAAGAAAACAGATTTGTTGCTTGTGGCATTTTTGAGTTCGTAATGTTTTCCCTACATGTGACTTTGCTTCAAAGGTTGGGGCAGCTCTGCGACCAGCTTTTTCCCCCGACACTCCTTCCGATGTAACAGCCATGGCCTGCCAGGTGAGTGATTAGATTTGACAATTGCCTGTCACCCCCCCCCACGGTACATGTATATACTGGTAATTTGCATTACTGTATGTCCTAACCTGGCATGCATGCTGCTGTTACCAAGCCCACTCTCTAGTATATCTGTGTCGTATCACTGTTTTGAAATGAACTCTTATCGTGATCGCTGTGAAATCAGTCCTGGCTGCTTAAATAGTGTTTCCCTTTAGGCACAGATTTTAAGTATCGTGTATTTCCTTAACCCTTTTGTCTTTGCAAAAATGACGGTTTCTTTTGTAATTATTAGGAGCTTATGTGTCAGTGTCAGTGAAACCATGTCATATCCATCTAGTCACAACAGTGTAAATATACTAACTGTTGATATTTAAACAAGTAGATGAAATTTGTTGTCAGGTCTGACGCACTTTATCTCATCTCACATGCAGTGTCCAGTAGTCTTTTTTCAGGAGCATGGAAAATGGAGCGGTTGCTGATTAATTAAACAGCATATAGCCAATATTTTTTCTTTGCCTTTTGGCCCTTGTGCTGAATATCCAACTGTTGGTTTTTTTTACCACAATTGCCCATTAGTTTTGCAACCCTTGATAGAGTACCGAAGTGTGACGTCACTGTGAACCAGAAAGTGCAGTGCAAACAGATGGAGTACGCGCGTGTGTTGGTTGACACGCTGGTTCTCGTGCTAATGCCTTTTACACACTAATTGTGCACGTGACGTATTCACTTCGGTACTCTATAAAGGTACAAAGTATAGCAGAGCATAAAGAGGTTATGCTGTTAGTGTTTCGAGTTATCATTTTGGCAAAGGTGATACAAAGACGTAATGTTTGGTGCACTGTAAACTCATCAAGATCTTTGAAGTTTCTGTTCACTATTGTAGTTGAAAAAGCACAGCAAGTGACAAATATGTTAATTACTTATGTGGGATCTAGTGTTGGAACAGGTGTTTCTAAACGGCATGGAAATGGCACCTTGCTAGTTTTGATACATGCCTGTGCTTTAAAACGTCCATATGTCAGATTGTGGACACTCCTGTAAAAACTGTGATTTAAACAATTCATTACTGTCATGAAAAATTGTAGAAGGAATTAGCCAAAACATCTCATATATCTATAGCACTTCTCACTTCTGATCATCTTAGCCGTGTGAGATTACAATTGAATCATATGCAGTGTGTACAATGGTCATGCATTGAGAAGAGATTTGACGGATTACCCTCTGTGCCTTCTGTTTCAATAATGAAATTCTCAAGTTAGAGTGATATATACTATCTTTGTGACTGGAAAGAAGTGGAAAGAAAAAAGGATTAACACCATGATTGATTCTTACCCTACTTGACAGTATAATGTTTACATGTTCACAGAAATAAGCCTCTTGAATTGGGGGTCAAACTGTATCACAGGTGGAGGATGCATTTATGCAAACACTGTCACTCATTGCAGAAAGTTTCTGCACGTTCCCTGGCATTGCTGCCCTTCAAATGGACTTCAGTGAGAAAGACTCTGTGTGTCCATTAATATCTTGCATTTTAATGCCTATTGATGTCAACTGGAGTGCATGTGATTTGAATCTGAGCTGTGTTGTTGCCCTAAAAGGCAGATCAATTTGTTTGGTTGGAATAGGAGTCACTAGGTTTATTTATGTTTTTATTTGATTTATTTATATCTGTTCATCCGATAGTGCATTTAGCGCCAATTACAGGATGATAATGAGCGAAGACGACAATGAAGAAATGTTCAGTTTTAAGGGTTGGTGGGAAACCCCAGATAAATGATTCGGGGAAAACCCATGGACTCACTTAGGGACTGAAAACCCAATCCACATGTGGAGCAAGTCAGACTCGAACCCAGGTCCCCAGGGGTGGAAGTCGAGGAAAGAAACACTACGCCAACCTGACTCACGAGTCAGGTGGGTTAAAGCTGGTGCTGTGTTATTAAACAGTAGGACCATTTATTGAGCCTTCTTTCAGACTGTGAGTTGGGGATTTAGCCGTGAAATTGAGATGTTTCTGTTTCCACTTTTGATTCTTGTAATTAATATGGGAGATAATGATAAAAAGATTGTAGCATTTTGGAGCTTTCAGTGACTGTCTTGACAATTAAAGGTTACAGATTCACTGCAAGGGGTTCTTTGTTTTTATAGGAAGGATAAATGATAAGCTTGTGAAAAATGAAAAGTGTGGCTTTTTTCTTTTAAAAGGAGTTGAAAAGGTTAGAATATAAAAGTGGCGGTTATGGGACAACATAAAACTGGAAAAACCAGACTTTTGCTCAGTTTAGTCACCGCCTTCATCTCGGTTGCCATTTGAGTTGTGGACTCGTTGTGTAATTAACACATGCTTTTGTACAATATCTTCTGTGTTCCTGGCAAACAGACACATAAATGTACGTGTAGGTACCATGTGCTACGTACGTTCTTGCTTGTGAGCTCGACCAATCCAAATACAGGGAAGAACAAACACGATAGCACATACAAGTAGCAACCATCCAAGTGTAGTGTGGCTTGGAGGGCCTTTTGCTGTCCTCAAACATTTCCATGTTGGGCAACCATGCAGTTGCCGTTATCTCAATCTGACATTTCATTTGATTCATTGCTTGGTCTTCATACATGTACCTAATTGTCTTCCGCTTGACATGGGTGAGTGCATGTGCCTGAGTAGTTACCATCCACATCAATCTCAATCATTGCCAGAGCTTTGTACATAAAATGTTGTTCTCTGTATTCTGGAGTGAAAGACTACATCACAGTTGAAGGATTGAATTTCAAGTTGTCATCAGGAAATTGAATTGTCATTAGTGGCATAGGCTTGTGTGGTTGATATTCACATGTGGCTGCTATACACGTGTATGGCACATGTACAATGTACATTGAAGTCCATCCTGTACAAAGTGATATTTAGTAACTAAAGCAAGATATTCATGAGTGAAGCATTCAGGGAATTGGTCAATGTGCATTGTGTGGCATGTGGCTTAGAATGGGTTTGTTTACCCTAGTGTCCACGAAAAACTTGAAAGTCTTGCATCACCCATTTTAAAATATGTAGCTGTTCTCTGGAAATAGTTTAGAAACTTAAATTTATTCATTTCTACCGATTACCAGGGAGCATGTGTGTACTGTTAAGGCTAAGTTTATGTTCAGAATTTGTTATACTGTTATCAACTCACACTGAACTGTCTGTCATGGCTTGCTTGTTTGTAAGAAAATTGCCCTTGCTACCCAAACGTTGCACTTTTGAAATACATGATTTATAGTCCATCAAAATCATGTGGAAAGATTGTGTGGATGAAGTTGCCTCCTATATTTTAATAATTCACCTCGTTAAGTAACATGTTCCAGTACTTACTTGACCTTTAGTCCTTAATTGGGAGCTCTAGTATGTTTAATCCACCGAGACAAATTTTTTTAAAACTTTGTATTGAATTTGAATCAACAGGTGCAGATGTTTTTTGCAAATAGCCTTTGCTCTATTTATATTTGAAGGTTCGACGGCTCATTTGTTCAGTTGCTTGCTCTGTGTTGCTCTTTCCTTGCAAGCTTCCAGAAGCCGTGACATTTTGCTTGATTTAGTTTTGAATTGGGCCACGTGACTCAACTTCTCCCTTATTTACTGTACATGTACATGTAACTCCCAGCTGACTGAAGAAAAAATTCCTCGGAGCCAGATTGTTTTCTTTTTGAAAAGACTTAGTATGCAGAAATCTAGGTTGGGTGATGGTTATTGATGGAGACTCTTGTGTCTTTCCTTCAGTCATTGTTGCGGAAATTGCATCTTGCCTTGATGGGTCACTTTTAGGAGTATCTTGTGGGCATTGTTGTCATGATAGTCCATCTTAATTTACATCCAGTTCAGCTTGTGGCTGAAAAGGTACTTGGTGGCTGTTTTTAGTTTGTCGGCCACCTGCCAAACATGAAGCAGTGCAAAAGTTTTCAGTGTGAAACATTAATGTGTGATATGAAATTCATATAGAGAGTGGCCATTTTTTGTAGTGGAAAATCATTTGCTGTACCAAATGAACAGTCAATCAAGAGACAATTAAGAAACCCAGGGTAAAACAAAAGTAATTCCTCTTTCATTTCCCAGGTGTCTAGTGCATGGATCGGCAGTGGCGTGGCCCATGACCTGAATGACCTCAGACGAGTCCATCAGCTCCTCGTCTCTTCCTTAGCCAAGCTGCAGGTTGGCAAGGGTGCACCTGCTCAGATCTACAGCGAGAGTGCCTCCACCATGGAGAAATTAGCTGTCATCAAGGCATGGGCTGAGGTTAGTTCAAGTTTGTAGCCTGACACACCTGGACTTTTATTAAGTTGTTCATGTAGAAGATGGAAATGCACATGGATTAAGTATTTCAAGTGGAAATTGAAATAGTGTTAAGAGGTCGTAATGGTACATTGTACCAACTCCATTTTTTTGGAGGGGGGTGTTTTGTTTGTTTTTTGAAAAGCCAATTTGCAATAAGCCTTTTGTAAGTTAAATTCGAATGAATTCTGAAACACTGAGTTATCTAAATGCACATAAAGGAAACAATTTGAATTTTATAGACTTCTTATCCATTGAAAACAGTTGATTTGTGCAAGGCATCTCTCTTATGTAACTAAGAAAAAAGCTTGCCTCAAATCACGAGGTATAGCAGTAGCAGCTTTAGTATGGAGAATTCAAATTTTATGTTCACATGAACTTAAAGAACTCTGCGTACCAGATTTCATTCAAATTTGATTCACAAAAGACTGATCATTTAAAGCAAGCTGTAAAAGCACAGTAGATTGCACAGAAAAATTGTTGGCAATTTTGAGAGGTAGAAATATAACCATCTTTATGTATAATGGGTAAAACGTATGGCTTGTGTAATGGTTGTCTTGTTTCCTAATGTGCTGATCTGCTGGTCTACCTCAGGAATATTGGGCGGTGGTCCGTCCCCAAATTAATGGATGAGGTTGGGAGACATGTCTGATTCTCAATGGTGATTGATTTAGATCAGGTAGTAAATAAAGAAAAGTATGACCCTGGAATAGAAAAAGTAATACCCATGATGGTAACATATGATTTCATAAGCAACCAGGCCCCTGATCCATAGAAATGATTGTAGACAGAGTCTTAGCTAAAATAAACTCGCGGCCTACCCAATCATTGTACCGTGGAACTTCACTGATTAAAAAAAAGGTACAGATGCACAGGTAGACGCACCCATGTCTTCTTTGGTGTGTGTACCGTAAAAAAGACACCACATGAAAAGATAATGAATGGATATGTTGTTTGCACTCAGTCACTAAATGCAGGCAAATATAAACTTTCACCAACAATGCAATACATGAATACTTGTAAGCTCCGTTGATTACAGATAATTGCCGATATTGATATATCAGCAGCCCATTATCGAGAATTCCGACATATCAAATTTTTTCAAAGAAAGTTTTCAAGCTCAAAACCAGTGGCATAATGCTGAACACTTTTTGCGGTTAGGTGATTTTAAGCCCCTACCAATTGGTCCTAACCATGCGGCACGCAATAAGTTTGCTGGAATTTTCGAGTTTTTTAAATCATCCTCAAATAAAAAAGCATCTGACAACACCAACAACCTGGGGTCGAAAGGTATATTCAAATACAACAGCATGCATACTCCGGCCAGTCCGTGATCTGAGCGGTTGGCTTCATTGATGATGTGCCTTATTTAAATATCAATTTTACTTGCCCAAACCCAGAGCTTGGCTTAGCTCTGGTTTAGTTGCTCATTGCTTCCTGGGACAGTAAGTTCCTCCTTCAACCAATTACCATTGATGAAATTGCTACTCCACAATACAACATGAATATACATCACCCTCAACTATTGCGGTATGCAGAGAGTGCACAGGACTCTGATGCATCATTCATACAAGTTCGAGCAATGGCTACATGTTTTTCTTACACACACAAGTACCAGGCAAAATTTACTAATGTTGAATTCACAGCCACATGTGCATGTAAAACAGTCTTTGAGCTTCCGGTCGTCAAAGCTACCTCTGTTGCGTCACACGTATCATAACCAATGAGGTTTGTTACCCAGACTCAAGGATATTTTACAATTTATTTGTGTACGCATTGTCCCTTGTGTGGAAAGGTGTCCTGCTAAATGTACAGCGTGCTTAATACACGTGAGTTTGTACATGTACATGTATGTAATGATGCAAAAAATCATTGTACACCACATAGCTGTTTACTTTTTACCACTTTTTATAAGGTTTTGTGAAGAGAAAAAACAAATCGTTGGTAAATTTGCTGCCTGCTTTTTTTGGCCACTTTCTATAACAACTAATTTATCGCTTCATTTTTTTCATTATATTGGCACTTTCGATATATCAATTTCCATGTTAAAGTAATATCACTCATATTGATATCAAAGTAAAATTGATATATTGGATATTATTGATGTATTGATGGAACTTACCGTACTTGTGAGTACATGCAACATGACGACTTTACAAGATTGTAAATGAGGAGATTTATCCATTAGCTCAAGATACAGCAGCTTGCCATCAAAGCAATGCCTTTGAAATAAGATTCTTCTGCTGTCAAAGATAGTTACAGAAAGTTTGTCTCACGAAAGGGTTGTGCCGCAGCAGAGAACATGTCACATTCACCGATGCCACAGCACCAACACAGTACAAACAGAAGTTCAGAAATGTCTGTCCCCAGTAAACAAGGAGTTCTGTTGAGATACCTTATGATTACCAGAGATCACTTCTTTATAAACTCATTCATGCTGAATAAACAAATTACTACAATGTACTCTCAAAACACTAGTTTGAATCTAAGTTATCAAGTTTATTCACATCGGCACTATACAGAGATGAGTGGAAGGGGATCACTGTGGTAAAGGTTTTCACACTGGAGAATTAATTGCTAAGCAACATATTCAGCACAGACACCAGTGTGGAGATACAGAGAACCTGAAACTCCAACACAGACATTGTCTTGGTGTTACAGAAAATAACTTAAACCACTCTTGTGGCGTCACCCTATACAGTAATGTACACTTTTTAAGAATGAAGAGTGTGGACATTCTTCAAAAGCGACTTGATATACAAAGAAAAAGCACTTGTGACATTAAATTACAACGTCAAACACCGTAAGAAATTCTCTGATCAATTAAGTACCGGTAGATTGTTTTAGACATTCAATGCGGTTAACACTCAAATTTTTAGATTTGACACAGTAATTTTTTCTATTGAGATTAAAGTGAATTTTCAATTAAAGCGATCCGCTCCATGTGTTGCTTGTCACTATGTGCTTTGGGCACTCTCACCTACCCAGCATTTTATCCGTATCTATCCGTGTCTATCCGCCTTTGTAAAAACCACTTTGCTGCACTCA
This sequence comes from Acanthaster planci, assembly GCF_001949145.1. The sequence continues at coordinate 638,314 of NW_019091384.1, read as the reverse complement.
ATACATGTACATGTATGTATATGTACATGTATTTGGGTAGCAGGCAAAGCCGTCAAGCTTTGATAAAGGGCATAAAGTATGAAAAAAGCAAAGCAGAACCAGCATCCATTGCTGTATTGGTAAAATAATGACTGTTATACTAACTGTACATGGTGTAGCTGTCAGGTGGTGACCATTATGCCGTTTGATAAAATCACCCTCACAGGCTAATTTGCGATGTGCAGTTTAGTGGGAAACCGTGTTGTCAAGTGGTACATTAGCACTTTTTTGGATCAGACCCAATACGTGTGTGTGCTGAGGTGTCTCTGCGTTATTGTTCTGATTCTGTCGTACTATTTTAGTGTAAAGAAACAAGGTCTATCTCATTTGCAAGGATTGCTTTGTTACAACATGGGCAGATGGCCTGTTTCACTGCCTTGCGGAATCCTTTGTACTTGAATACGTAGATAATTGGGTTCACAGCAGAATTTGAAAATGTCATCATCAAAAAGGCTTTCTCAAGCTTTGAGGGGACGAAGATGTTGCAGTTGAAATTCCTGGCAATGTCTAAGATCATCTCGGGGAACCACAGCAAGATGAAAGCCACGACAATGGTCAGCAGGGTGTGGACAATTTTCCTGCGTACGAGGTGGAGTTCTTGGGCCGGGCCGTCTGCATTGTCTTTTTTCAGGCGTTTGGCGTCCTCACCAAGGCGCTGCAGAATCCTCCAATAGAACCAGAGCATGGCAATGGTGGGTAAGACGATAAGAAGAATGTTTGTCGTGACAAAAAACACTTGCAAGGCGGTCTGACTTCCACACGGTTGGCTAACGCAAATTTGCTGTGTTACATCATAACCATCACTGATCATGTATGGAACTTGCATTAGTATGGAAAGTACCCACATGAAAGCAATGGCAGTGTAGACTCGACTCAGCTTGAAACAGTCCTCATATTGGAAAGGTCGAACAATGGCAACGTACCTTTCGTAGGTCACAAGAACAAGGTGCGTGACGGACGTGGTTGACGGTATCCATACTAGAATGCGGTCACTGAACAGCTTGCAAGCCATGTAGCCGAGGAATGTGTTTTGCACCTGCTGAGAGTTCCCAACATCCAGCACAGCAGAGCTGAACACTACCATGTTCAGGCAGACCACAAGATCACTTACCGCCAGGCTGACGAGAATCCTGCTGGTGACATTGTGCATGAAATTGGCCCGAACGAGTCCGACAATCACCAGTAGGTTGCCGACAAGTCCAGCTGTACCAATGAGGATTTCTGGCAGAGGGTTATTCTGGGACAACCCACTGTTTTCTGATCCAGTGTCATTTTTGGTATCCAAAGCCATTGCTGATAAATGAATGACCAGAGAAAAAAACAGGCAATGAATGTAACTCAACAGTGTGTTACTCTCATGTGTCAGAATAGCTGAGCACCTAAAAGCTGACTAATGCGTTACTGTGGCGCCACATCTTTTAAATATTTACCATGACAGCAGCCTTGCCGGTGCATCGAAACAGCATTCACTGGATTGTAATAAATATTTCCTGATGCTAATTAAAATGGATGTGACAAAATCTTAGCATGGCACATTAATACGACAGTTAGATTGTGTCTGCATAAATGCTGTGATCCATGTTTTGGGATTAGGTGAGTGGGAAGCCATCACTCTTGCTATCACAGAACTTGAGGAGATATCAGTCAGCGGTTGCTTTCACATTGAAAGAGTAAAAGTACTGCTGCAAATAACAAACAGAAAGAGTGACAAGTTGCAAACATTGTGAGATTTGTTAATGTATATTTGAACAGTTCACTGCTCACATTTGATGAATAAACGTGCCTGGTAAGTAAGTCACTGTGACTATTTAGAAAATTTGCTTTCTGTCTTTACACAGGTAGAGACTGATGAAACAGAGCACAGTAATGCCTTTTAAAGGAATGTCGAAAAGGTCCTCAAGAAGTGTTGGTGTGATAAAGTGGAACATTAAAACAGTCTAGTCATAGCGTGTATTCCTTGATTTTTTTAATTGTATTGACATTATCTACACGTTAGTTTTATTCAGTGAGGTTTACTGCAAGTGACAGTAATTAATGAGTAATATTATTAGCAAAGTGATGTTGTTATTGATATCAATTATTTATTGATAGTAGTTACGACAATAAATATTACTGAAAATGGGTCACTTGGGAGACATTCCCATAGGAACGTGCACAAAATTTTTCAAGCTTTACCTTCCCATAATTCAATATTCCCTAATCCGATCTTAACCAAACTTTGCACGTCTTCCTTTCAGACCCTAATCTATCATCTCTCAAAATGTGGACTGTAAAAATTTTCCTCCTTTTGGTAGTTGGAGCATTAAGAAGAAATTGAAATATCTCCCTCATGACCGATGTCTCCCTAATGTTGAACAATTTACCACAAAATGTCTCCCATGTGACCTATCTGGAAATATGTATTTTATAGTAATTTTAACAGTAATTTTGACAGGTATACATTGTGGCCATGAAGCAGCATCTCAGTCCCTCCGAGCCCATCAGTGACCAAGATGGTTACCATGGCAACAGCCCGTCCTCCGACAGCCTCCTCCACCTGGTCCAGCCAGAGTTGGTCTCCCTCAGCAAGTACTGGCTCTCTGGCCTGCGGGACCACGCCTTGCTAGCCCTCCCGCCCGACTTTTCCAGCCAGCTGCCCCAGGAGGGCGGGGCCTTCTACAGCTCAGACGCCATCGCCACCACCCGGCCACACTACCAGAAGGCTTGGTCGCCCATCGTCTATGCCGCTGCCCTCTGGCTGAACAGCGGTGGCTTCCAGACGCTCGAGAGGAATAACGGCAACTTTGGGAATCTGGCGGGCAGTGGGCCGGTGTTGCCTGGCATGAAGGCAGCACAGAGCACGGTGCCAGGGAAGACCCCCAAGCGGCTGAAAGAGGACTATTTCCATCTCATATTAGGTATGGCGTTCTTTGTCCTATGTAGTAATGAGAATGTTTGGAAAACTCTTTTTCCTGTAAAATTTGATCAAATTTTTATCTAGATGCAATAACGATTGTACATATTTTTTAGTTTTCGCTTGTCCCCACATTCCAAAGTTTCTTTGTGTTCATTTACCTTAATCATGTTACATCCCGTAAGATTGTTTATGATTTAAACTTACATGTAGCTCATGTTGGGCTCGGTATTAGTCATTGCTGATTTCCCCCAGTGTACCGATACATACATGTAGTGTATGTTTTTGTGTCATGTTTAACAAAATGTGTGATACAAACTCAACTCTTCCCTCAAATTCTTTTTTGCTGTGTTATTTCTTCCCATTTTCCAAGGTGTCTGTGTTGAAGCTCTGTCCAGCCAGCGGTCAGCCGAGCCCATTCAGAGTGTTCACTACTGCCTGCAGGCCGTGGACACCCTGCTGGACTCGGCCTGGCCCCGCAGCCGGCTGAGCTCAGACCCCTCACTGGCCGTGGAGCTGCTCAACGTCATGCATCGGCTGCTGCTGACCAGGGAAACACTCAGCACCCATCTGCTGGTCACTGCCGTGGTCAAGCGGGTCATCCAGGCTATGGAGGAGCAAATGGTAGTGGACGGGAAGGACAAAGGTAGGGTGTGGGGATCACTGCAAAAGCACTCCCTAGAGAGGCCTGTCTGACACTTGAGCCTAGATTCCGTATGGTTATGACAGTCTCTGACAACATGCAAGACTGACAGTTGCAGACGCGACAATTCTGATGTTATTTGCCCAAAAAATTGAAAACTAAATGGCTTCTGAAATTCCTGGAATTTTCTTTTTGGGTGTTTGTAATCAAGCAAGACAAATACGTTAGTTCAGTGTATTTTGTTTATGGTGAGCTTTTTTATTGACTATCAGAGGGTCATTTCTCAGAAGGAGAAAAAAGGCCAAATGTGCCTACTTGAACAAAAGAGATGTGTGCATGTCACGCCAATATGTGTGGGGCTGCTGATGGCTGAATCAACACAAAACGCTGGAAAAGTTCACCATAATCCAGCTTTGCCAATTATTAATATTCATGTTTGCATCAGTTGTAATGAAGCATTTCCATGTATTTACACACATGTATCTGCTGTCTGCATCTCTTTATTTCAATCTAGAAACTAGGCTTTAGTCACCTCATGCTTTCAAATTTGTCAAACCATATACCACCAAGGTCATATTAATGTTCATGTTAATGGAAATTCACATTTCACTGATGCAAATAATTTGTCATATAAATGTGGTGTCAGGATTCTTGAGACTAGTTTGTAAACATGACAGTGGATTGATTGTAAACTAAAGACCGAAGTATTGGTGGCTAAGCCATTTCATTGGGACATAACATGCACCTTGTAGATTCACTCTGCTCTTGTTCACGCATATGAAACAGAGGACCGCTGTGAGCCCAAACCTAACGGTGGGGGTGGGGTTTTCCAGGAGGAGGGAGGAGAGAGCGGGGAGATCGTGCCTGGCAGCTCGGTGGTCTTCGCCACGCTAGAGGTGTGCCTATGCCTGCTGGTCAGGCAGCTGCCGGCCCTCAACCCTACGGTGTCCAGTGCCATCATCCAGAGCTACGCCAAGAATGCCGGGCTTTCCGAGGAGGCTAGCGTGCTCATATCAACCACCGTCTCCATCATGGCTGGATTGCCTGAGTTGTGCTCACCAGCAGGTATAGGATGTGAAACATTCCAGATAAATTCTAAATCCAGTGATAGTGAAGTTTCCCTATCACTTAAACAGAACCCAAAGTTGTAGATGTTGAACCTTGTATTTACACCACCTGCCCTTCAGTGTTTTTATTTTGGGTCGGCATAGAACATACCATGTCTCATTGGACATGTAGTCTAGTGGTTAGGGGTTTGTAGCTCCCAATCATTGGGTCAGGTGTTTAAATCCTGGCAGGTGGTAACACATTAGCCCATTGTTCCTCTCTGCACCCAAGAGTAAATGGGTACCTGTAAGGCAGATACTGTTATTGTGTTAAGCTCTTAGCATCTGGAATAGTTGTATAAGGCTACATGCTGCTCAGGTAGCAGAAATGGTTTCAGGAATATTCCTCTGTTGTGGGCTGGATGAGTGGGAGTAATGGTAATATATTGGTACCTTTGAGTGACAGATGCTATAGAGTACCGAAGTGAATACGTCACACGCACAATTAGTGTGTAAAAGGCATTAGCGCGTGAACCAGCTTGTCAACCAACATCTGGTACTCCATTCGTTTGCACTGTACTTTCTGGTTCACAGTGACGTCACACTTCAGTACTCTATTACGGTTCTCTACACCTTCAAAGGTGTGATATTATTGTGTCTTGAAACTGTTAGTTTACATAGTACTTTGGTGTGGAAAGACCAACTAAAAGCCCAATCCGTCACACACGGTAGCAAAATAATTTAAGAGGAAATAAACAGGACATTTCCAACAACCAGCTGTTATCAAGGCAGTGAGGCATGACTTGAATTAGAAGAACTTGAAAGTACATTATTTTTAATAATGAATCAACGTCAATCAACATGGGGAGATGAACAAGTAAATAATAAAAATGATACAAATCTATACAATTATAATAAATGAAGTATCGGCCGATATACATACAAAAAAATCGCCCGGTAAACATAAGAAAATGAAGGCTGGGTTGTTCTGTTAACCGGTGAGGACTGCTGCGAGGTGGTCCACGTCCAACAAAGGGGTCTTGACTGACCGCTGGTCCTGAGGGTGACACGGTGCTACTTGGCTTGCCAGTGAAGCATACCCATGGAGGGATGTCATACCCGTGCAGGTACAGTTCAGGGCAATGGAGTTGTTGCCTTGAGCGCCAGAACGATGATTCGAAGCTTGGGAGAAACGGCCACACCCAACAGGTCCGGTAGCTTGACTTGGACACCGGTCGTAGCTGGCTCATTGGTGCTGTCAGCGTCTCACTTGCCCTTGGTGGTACGATCAACAGAGAGCCGGGCATGGGAGTGTCTACCCAATTTATAGTGTCTTAGCACATTCCCTGTTCACTCATTATATAAAAAGGGTCTTATAAAAGAAACATTTTACAGGGCTTGGCCTAGAAAAATGAGGATGGCAGCCTAGGAGGTTAAGGTCCAGGCTCCAGAAGGTTAAGCTAATAATCCCCACCAGCTGGCCTGATCTAGAAATTTTGGAATCCAAATCCTGACTGTAAGAACGTATATAAAGTACATCCATGTATAGAGTAAAACCTTGTATGAAAACTATTTGTTCCACTTTTTCTTTGCTATAAGCCATAGCATTAGTGTTTAGCAGGGTATGGCAGGTCATAAAACAATGTATGATGGAGGTTACATCAACAAACCTCTAATTCTTCATTTTAAAGTGCTTAATTAACGTAAGAATTCCCGTCTTTTTTTCTTTTTGTAACACTCAGGCAGCGTATCAGTACTTCCCACTATTCTCTTCCTGACCACTGGGGTGCTACGAGAAACAGCAGAGCCCTCCACCGACGGCAAGATCACGACTACCGTCTCCGCTTCCCTGCAGGCACTGCGCATGCTGATGCACTCCAGACACCTGGACAACCCAACATGCGTCAAAGAGTGGGTGAGGCTACTCCGCAGCGCACTGGCCACGGTCTTGGACTTCGCCAGACCAGGTAATTTGGGTTGTGTGACCCACGGCAGGGAGTGGGTTGGTTGTGGCCATGGGAGGCCATGTTAAGGCTGAGATTCCTTTCTCATATTGCATCTGTGAGAGAGCCCTTTGTCAAATTCTGCCCAGATCATAATGTGGACAGGTTTTTGTTTTATGGTCCCTTTGTTTCATTCAGTTTTTCTGAGAATCTTTTCCAAAGTTCAACAAACTTAACCTGTGAGAAGAATTAGAAGCACAGGTTGTATTTTGTCTTCAACCAATAAGGTGTTGTGATTAGCCAAAATCAGTATTGTAGTCGAGACCACTTAAGACTTTCACAAGAACATCACTAGTCCTCCACTCTGAATTAAAGTCACAAGCCATTCAAATGAACTGCAACAAAAGCATTCCCTTGCCATTGTTCACCCAGTTACCCGTGACTTGTCTTGTGCATGGTCTTGCAACACTGGCCAAAATGCATGCGTGCTTCAGGGAAATAACATGTTAGTATGGTGCCACCCGAGTAATAGCATCTTCTCAGATTAGTCTGGGAACTTGTTGAGTGGTATAAACATCGTATTTTAAAGAAACTTTGAACTTCACATAGTTGGCATTAGGTTTAATGTTGGCACACATTTACTTGCACTTGCTTAATAAATTATTTTAAGTCATCTAATTTATTAATGCTCGTCGGTGTATTGCTCACTTTTTTCTCACCAGGATTTGGTTTATTTTGCAGGTAAAGACAAAACCGGAGTGGATGAGAACAGTGTCCTCCTTGCAGTTGCCGTCTTCGTTTCTACTGCTCCTACATCAGTCACTGCTGTTCCTGGTCTCCAGTGCCAAGCTATGGAACTCTTCAAGAAGACCATGCACTCTGATGAACCACTGGTAAGACACAAAAAGGTCTCAAGTGGACAGTCATCTTGGCAAAGGAATTTGTCTAGTTTATAGGTACAGGTCAGCCGAGCATATGCAGGAGTTTACTGTTTAAGGGTTTCATGGTATTCATTAAAGGGACCGTTTTTAGGGCCTCCAAAGACCGTTTTAAATGGGGTTTGATATTTTGCGTATCTAAATTTAAAAAGGAAATGCTCCATTAAGTTACTGTGCTTTGTTGACTTTCAGGATTTGGGAAAGTTCCCAGCAAACTGAGGTGTTGGGATTGAAGAAAAAACTATGGTGCATAACTGGATTGTGAAGTTGTGCAGAGAGATAGGTCTTTCATAAAGTCAAGATAAGATTCCATGTTTCACTTGTATGCAACTTTTGTAGTTAATTTTTAAAATCCATGTGCCCATGAACTGCAGCAAGGCAAACCTACCAATTGTTAGGAAGTTATTCAGCCTAGCTTCATATCCATACTTATAGCCACAACACTGTACCGTAACGGACGGTTACAAATTTCTTTGCACTCACCCTGTCTCTTGTCTCCCCATCAGGTGAAGCTGAAGAGCCTACAGACCATGTGCTCTGTCTTCCAGTGCAAGCATCGGGAGATAGCGACCCCCTTCATCCATGCCCTGGGCCCCAGGGTGGTGGAGTATCTCCATGGGATTGGCAGCAACAAGCCGGACAAAGACAGTGAAGTGCCCGTGGTCCTAGAGGCTGTCCGAGTCCTTGAGGTGTTGGTTAGCCTGACAGATGATGGACATAGTAAGTCCAGTACTAGCGACGGGATAGGGTTTAGACTACGTTTCAAATAGCTTCATTTGCAGTTATGACCAAAACCCTCAAAATGAAATCATAGCCCTTTGTGAGCAAGCTCTTCCTTTGTCATTAAAAGCCCTAAAAACTCTCAGATTTCTCTTCATCTCCCAGTCTCACGTTTGACGTTTTTCTTGTCTTTCCCTCCCACTTCTCTCAGGAGTTCAGCTGTTATCCCTGCTGGTTCCCATCCTGATCAGCCTGCTCGTGCCCAGCGCCATCCTGCCCTCCACCTCTCGGCAGAGCAGGGCACTCCACGAGCAGGCCCTGCAGCGGCTGGTGAAGATCGGTCCACTTTACCCAGCCGCTTTCAAGACAGTGGTGGGCGGGATGCCAGAACTCAAGGCCAAGCTGGAGGCTGCCATCCGTGCCAACCAGGCGGCTGTCAACAAGCAGAAGACGCAGCATGCCCAGGTGAAACCAGTTGCTCCTCCAGCGGCGCCCAGCATCAAACTAAAGATGGACTTCAGCAATTTCAGTGGGTGAATCCATTTCCCCTTGTGACATAAGTTAATATTGGGGCATAATATTTTCTGTTAATATATCACCTATTCGGTATAAATACTTCTGTCCATTTAAAGTGACGACCTCGTTAAAAGTGTGTTTTCATCTCGTGTATAAATTTAACAATTTTTATTGCGATTTTTTTTTAAATGAATGAAACTTATCATCTTGATTTTGTAATCTGTTCATTTACAATCATGTGAAACTTCTGTTTTAAGCTATAATAAATTTGTGACTACCAGAACACCTCCTACCCAAACCAGCAAGATTGCATGTGATCTACTCAGTACCTAGAGGATTAGGTTTAAAGACAGCTTTTCCTTCTTACCCTCCTTAGCCTGTGTTAAAAATGCCATCAGACCATTGGGGGTCATCTGATCATGCTATGTGTGAAGTATTGTGTTCCCCCTCAGTTTTACGGAAACAGTGAAAATGAACCAGTAAATTCGGAAACTGCATACGTTGGAAAGTATTCACTCTCCTGCACCTCGCAGGGAGGAGTTGAAGGGAGAGGACGCACTGGCTGCTAGGGATTTTCATTCACTTCAAGTGTCAGTGATTACAGTATCTTGACGTTGGTCCAGTCAAGTGTCAATGGGTAAAACCAACAGATCAGAATGTGAAAAGTCATGCGTTTTCAGTGGCTGTCAGTATATACTTATAAGGTAGCGTAAATGATGGGCCAAGTTTGATCAGTGACAGGTTGTTAACTACTGGTCGATTTCACTAGGTGTGCGGTATATATTCAGTGCATGGGTTACTGACCATTTCTTGACAATTTGTCGCTGATCGATCGCTACCCATGGAAAAATGACGTTTTCCTGCTGAGCTTGATTCTGGATGCAGTTGGGAGCCTACTGAAAAAAATCCAGGGTTCAAGTTTTGCTACTTCTCTCAGTGTGAAATTATTGTAGCTCGTGTTGAGATTGTTCGACTGTATTTATATACAGTAGTTCCTGCAAAAACAAACTTGAGATTTGGATAAACACCTTGACTCTGCTTAGCAATAATAGGGGAGTGCAGAAAATTGAATTGGCTGAGTGCATTACATGTACCTGCAGTGCAGGCCATACACTCGTGCTGCCTTTTTACTGTTCGGCCTATTTCCCCACGAGTTGAACCTTTCCTTAGGAAGCATGCCTTCTGTCAGCCTAAGATGCGCAAGAAAATGTGCTTCATAGAATTGATTGCAGAGGATGTGCTTTGTGAAACTGATTGCAAAAAAATGTGTAGGGACTGCAGTGCTGCCTGAAGTCATTGTGGGTAGCCTCAAATAGGCTAATTAGTAAGAAATGCCTTGATGACTTATATCTATGATTAACATAATGGTCTGTAAAGTGCATAATTGTGACCTGCTCTTTGAAACTGAGCAAGAGGTCACTCAGGCCAGTTTGGAGTTAACGGCCTTTCTAGCATCTTGCACCGTGTAGATTTATGAGAATCCTAAACATTTTTGGCATCTACTTAGTGTCCAGTTCCATCAAGATACCAAATTGAGTGATACATCAAAACCAAGGGCTCAGTTTGCTCTTTCCGATACAAACTGAAACTCAAAAGTGGCTCAGGAAACTTCTGACCCATTTTCACACCTATAGCAGGTCACAATAGTGCTTGCCAAAAACCAGTGGAGAACCAGTCAAGATCAATGCATGTTGCTTATTTTACATGGTAGCCTGTTCTTTCTCGACTAACGTTTCCTTTGCTTAGCAGCTGTGGTGTTTCTATATTTTATACCAGGTTTTGCCCTTAAACAGACCTCGATGTTCACATGTATTCTATAAGTGTGGTACAAGTTGTGGAAAATCTTATGCTTACTCGGGTGGGTTCAAACCCACAACATCTGCACTAGCGAACAGGAAGTAGTGAGTTCAAATCCCATGCCGGCAAGTTAAAATTTTCTCAATTTTTGGACCATACTGAAAACACAGTGTAAATATACCTCTGTGTGCTGGTGTAAGAGGAAAACCTGGCATAAAATTAACATCCCTACCTAATGCTCAATTATTATCACTGTTGATGGAGGTTGTCTCAAACGAGAATTTAAATTCTGTCACGGAAACATCTAGAAAGTACAGCGAGATTAATGTGCACTTTGCATTAATGCAAATTAGATCTAATTCCTTATTTTCCTTTTGAATATGGTTTGGTTTATGCCTTTCTTTTCTGCTTTGCTTGATAGAGCATTGTCCTACAACTACTTTTTTTCTGCTGTTTTATCATGCCGTGTAAGTTTTTATTTAACATGTGTTTATTCATATGCCACTGTACAGATAACTAAAGAGTTTATGATAACAATCAGTGTAAATGAATTTAAGAAGTGTATCTACTAAATTGTAATTAGAAGTGTTGAAAAGATGTCATTACATGTGTGTGATTATTCCGTGCCCTGAAAATTGAAATGATTTTACCAAACAGCATCCATTTTTTAGTCACTGTAAACTTAGAACAGGATACATGTAGCTTACAATGGGATATGAGAGTTGCTTATGATCTAATGGTGTAGCAAACGGTTTCTTGTTCATAACAATGTGCAGTTGACATTTCGCATTTAACAGTTATTTTTGTGGGAAAAAAAAGGAAAACCAAAGGCCATTCATGAAGCAGCTTCACAAAAAAGTGTGTTGTTAAATTGTAAAGCATTTTACTAGTACATTCCTTGTTGAAGAGCATGGAGCAATAATTGTAGATTCCAATTCAAACCTTCAGTGCCGTTTCAGTCCATTTGCTTTTCCTGTAAGAATCCTCTTAAAGTACTGAAACCACTAGGTTGAAACTAAGTAGGATTACCCGAAGTACCCAGTGCAAGTATAGATGTATTGAAGGTAGTTAAACTCTACACAGCCTGGAGATCATATCCATGGGCGTCACTTGGGAGGGGGGGAGCAAGGTGTCACCTGCGACACCCATATGCAACCCCCCCCTTGGAAAAAGTAAAAAAAAAAAAAAGGAAAACAAAAAGACAACAGGAACAGAACGAAGATCAATTTGCTTTTAAAAATACCTAGGAGTTAACCTCTCTTCCACCATTAATAATTTTGTCAGTTTGCTGCAAATGAGTGCTTTATCACCTGTGGGAGTTTTTACCTCCTTCCTAGCGACTCTCGTGGTCACATCTTCTCTACTTAATTTCATATGAATACAAGTATTTATATTTCGTGATGCATGTATTTAGAATTGGCATCAACACTTTCTTTTTCTGTACGTTCCATTGTTCAAACTTCCTGAGAGTCGATTCTGCTGATGGATTTGCACTTCGCACAGACTCGGCACAGGACGATGTTCGTATTTTGTCAAAGGGGCTGTTCCGTTGTAGTAAGTAGCAAAAGATCGAAGCAGTAGTGTAAGTTACTTATGGCCTTAATATATAACTTTAGAGTGGTGTTTTCCTCACAAATAATTAGCATAACGATTTTATCTTTAATAAAATGATTTTGCTCAACAGGAAGCACTGTTTCTTGGCTGTTTACTCCGAGCATGTAACCAATATTGTAAATCATTTGGTCATTAAAGGAGTGTGAAAATAATAACTGTAATTATACTATAAAGTGACAAAGCCATTATATTTAGAATATGGAATAAAGACAATAATTCAGTAAATAAATTGTTTATAATAAAGATTGTTAAAGATTTTTGCCATAAATTTGGATTTCTTCTTTATGCTTCTAAATTTTTTTCCCCATTTGCTGGCATTTTTTTAAGTAGAAGAATGTCGTGATTTTAATTGCATTGATTTTTTGATTTATATTTGTAAATAAGCTTGAATTTATTTGCCAAATCGTAAGTGCACATGCGTCGACGTTGTCAATAAATCGTGATTATACTGTCTCTCTGGTATAAGGTTGGTCTCAACTTGATTTCACAGCTTTTGGAGTTGCCTTAACTTTAAACACTATTTGTCACTATTTTTTCACTATTTTCCAATTTCACAAAGTTTAACGTCAAACCACACCCAGATAATGTTTTCGTATCGAGTGGGAAGATTTACAATCCCCAGCGTCAATTTGATTAGTGGAAAAACAAAGAGTTCAAACAGCTCGGGAAAATTAGCCGGTGTTTCCTCGCGTATGACCTTCAATAGATCATCGAAAGCCAAGCATTTTTTCACCCACACGTTTATTTTCGATGTGTGTTTGGTATGGTTTGTTGTCGTTTGGGGTTTTTGTTTCACTTTTCGTTGTTTCTTTTTCGTGTTTTTTTTTTTTGTGGGAAACCTTTCTTCTTTTTTGAAGTAAATCTTAAAAAACCCAAAAGAGTGGAGAAATACTTTATTTGTTACAAATATCCCAGTGCGTGATGCACATCAGGACTGGCTTATAGAACTTCACTGAAAATTTTTGCGGCACCTCAGGAGCAAAGCAATATAGTAAGGCAGTTTAACATCGGATTGTAATCTTGACAGTCGATTAATGCAACACATTTATTGAGTACATAGGCGGAAGGGTGGGCAACTGAAAGCCATCCCCGCCCATTTGCCCCGTCCAATTATTATTATTAGGTCCCGAGAAAATTCTGTTCTGGATCCGTCCTTGATTAGGTACTGATGTGTTTTTGTAGGTCTTTCCTCGGATGCGAGACGTCTGACCACGCGCACTTACACATAGTACCATGGGATTGGGACGAGAGTGATACGGCGTCTGGCGTAGAGCGGGCCGGAATTGTCGTTATTGGCATCTTTGACTTTTGAAACCTTGCCGGTTGTTCCGATGGGTAAGGTTGATTTTGGCCTATTAATTAAAATGGTCCTCAAATAGTAACCACGAAAACTGTCACTCTGTTGTATGGATTTGAATCTACATGTGCAGAATATGATAAAATCAGCCACGTCGATTGCCAGAAGTAATTTGCACAATCTATGATATATATTGTATTATGTATATTTTGTAAACCTAAAAAACTATAGTCACTGCCACTTGACGCCGGATGACGTGTAAACACGCACAATTTTCCGTATTTTGTTCCACGCAGGACGTGCACACTCGTTTAAGATTTTTTTTCATGTCCGCGGTTGACGTATTAATTAAGGTTTCGTGCTTGATCGGATTAAAGCGCGGAAGACGATCCTTTACGTGGACCCTGCTACAAAATGGACCCACCCCCAACCAACAAGAAAACGGAAATGCCTTTCTCTAGTAATTAGAAATGAATTGGGAAGCCCCACCCATACACAAAAGAGCTAAGGGATAAAGCCTAGTTTCCATATGTTCGCTTGTAAGGCAGTCATGCCAGCATGCGTGTTTGTATAGGCCTACTCAGCGACTTGACGCCGACATGACCGTCGGCAAAGTCATATGCAGCAAGGTATG
>NW_019091384.1:569427-610713 GCF_001949145.1 Acanthaster planci | reverse complement strand
TTGAAATCTTGATGGGTATTAAAGTGAAGTGTCAGTAGCAGGTTGGACGGTGAAATCTTGATGGGTATTAAAGTGAAGTGTCAGTAGCAGGTTGGACGGTGAAATCTTGATGGGTATTAAAGTGAAGTGTCAGTAGCAGGTTGGACGGTGAAATCTTCATGCTTAAGAGAGACAAAGCACATAGGGAAACTTGACATGCTTGAGGACAGAAAACAGTTCTATTCACTTAAAGTTGGTTTTCAATCATTGAGTATTTCCCTTTTAGTGCATCTGTTTTTTATTTTGCGGGGTCCTTTAATTGATGGATAACCCATTGAAGTGATTAATGCTGGTATTGAAGAATGGTCTGTTACTTCGCATGGGGCTTGACACCCCTTGAAGGTTGAAGTGACTCAGAATGTTGACATTGGTTTCTCTGCACAATAGAAGATTTGGGAAGGTTTCTTTCAAGATTTACCTTGGCAATGGGGGTTCACATTAGGCAACTGGGAATATTTTCATGTTCATATTTCAACACCACTTTTAGCAGCATGTTTTCTCTCTTCTTATAAATGATAATCTCTTTGCCCATTCATGTCAGTGATAGCTGATAATTATAAAAGATACCACCTAATTCAGCGAGTTATCTGCCTATACCCTTTATGGATGATATACCGTCTGGCACATGTAAAGTGGAGGGGATCAATTTGAAATAGTTGGTTTGACCTTCTAGCATTTTCATTTTTCAGATTGAGTGTGGCAACTTCTCGTGGAACTCTGGGTCTGAGGCCGTGCTTCATGACATCAGCGTCACTATTCCCAGGGGTGGGTGTCTCTCAGCACGATTGCTGCCATGTGTCACAACACCAAGCTCTCTCACCATCATGCATGAAAAAACCATGACTAGTGTGAAATTTGCTCCGTGGAAGGCGGTTAGTGGGATAGACCACAGTGTTCTCACTGGGCATTTGAAGAAAGTGATGGACAAAATATGGAAACCACCACTTTCATGCCCTGTTCACATTTTGAAAGTACATGTACGGAGGCAATCAATGATGTGCATGTAGTTGAGTCCACTACAAGGGCAATCACGTCCTTTCACTGTTCCAGGCCCAAATAGCACGAGCAATGACAAAGAAATGCTTTTGTCACAGTTTATTCAAAGAGCTTGTGACTTGATTGAGACTAGCTTCTTATGATGGACATGACTACTAATGTCTACACTGTAATGAAATGTACAAACCAATTGGGTTTTGAATTCTGCGACTCAAAATCAGCCTCAGTGTTAAACTTGTGCTCATCACCAACAGTATGCAAGTTATAATGTTTTACATGCATTGTGTCATTTTAGCTTTTCGTATTGAGTTTTGCCATTCACTGACATCTGAGAGCTTTCCAAGAACCTGTAAAAGTTGCTCTTGAATGGATCTTACACCCACAGACTGCCAGCTATTGCTTAAGTCATTGCGGCTTGACCACAATTGGCAACTAGAAATGGAGTTTGCCTGATGGGAGGGACGACTTCTGCCCATTCCTCATCGCAGTGGTTTTGTTTGACCCTCCTCATATGATCTATTTCAGGGAAACTGACTGTCATCATCGGTTGTGTGGGCAGTGGCAAGTCAGCCCTTCTCAGTGCCATACTGGGCGAGATGACCACACTGAGTGGCCATGTTCACCTAGCAGACAGGTAACAGCTTAACCTTCAAAATGCGAGCCTTACTAGATCAGTTTTGTTTGATCATGTTCATACGTAGTTTCAATGAGTAGAACGTTGGACTGAAACAGAAGGATAGCTGTCTTGTGGTTAAGTCCAACACAAGCAAATCATAAGTCAGGTGGCAACATAAAATTAAAAAAGGATTGCCTTTGTCACAGTTTATTTGAATATGCTTTTAAGTTCATATGTGTATTATATTCAATAATATTAGATGTCTTTAAATTTTGAATTAGTTTTTAATTATATTTCTGTTAAGTGCCTTGAGCATCATCCTTTGATTGGGTGCTGTACAAGAATCTATTAATATCATTATTACTATTATTTATCATTAACTTTGGAGTTGATGACTTGTGAATGCCTTGAGATGGTTTGTGATAGATTTAGCTACGAGACAAGCTCCCATTGGATCATTCATTGCCCTGCCAGGGGAAATTTTGGTTTATATTTATCTTGCAATGTTTGCTGGAGACCCATTAGCGATGCAACCCCTGTCAGTCTCTCAATTTTCTTCTTTTTTTTTTTTTAAATTCTCTTCAGTGATGTAGCTTACACAGCGCAGAAGCCATGGATTATCAATGCTTCTGTCAGAGACAATATCACCTTAGGTTGTGACATGGATGATGCAAGGTAGGCTGAACATTTACTTGCCATCGTCTCATCCCAACAATGCCAACAAAATCAAATTTCTGTTCATTCAAGAGGTTGCTCATTTGGGCAACTTTGAGTTGGGAAAGCAAAAAGTGCCTGGCCTTAGTAATTGTCAAATTTTTAAAGTTTGTGCTTTCCTATGGTGCTCAGTAGAACATAGACCCCCAATGACATCATAGGAAAGCACCATGTCAACAAAGTGTGACATCATTAATACAGAGGCCTATTAACCCTTTGACGAATTTTTTTCCGAAAGCCGACTCCAAGAATTTCAGCCTCGCTTGGCCACGAAGGCCAACTGCCAAACCACAAATTCTCGGTTTGTGGCCCTGCGTGCTCTGCACGCTTTGATTTACACAGTGAAAAGGCTCATTGTTCAGTGGCATGCGGCTCTACTCACGCTTCCACATTCCGGTTGGATCTTTTCAAAGTGGGGACTGTTGTGAAGCTGGTGATTATGATGTAAATTCAGTCGTTTCATTTCTGGGCTACACACAAAGGCCAATCACCATATATACAAGAGCCAGGGTCTGCCTTCTTTCACCGTGTTCACTCAAGCGTGGGCCGAGAATAATAGCTGAAAAGTGGGCTGAGGATCTCAATTTTTACGGCGGCTCTTACCGTCCCCCGGCGCGAAGGGGTTAAGGTTGCAGTGAACACACATTGTCCAGCACCACATGCTCAGTCACTTATTTCATCTAGAGGCATACAATCCTGGTCCCATGGGGTGAAGTGTTAGCTGAATGCTGTCAGTTTCTGCCCTCTGTTGCCTGTCAGATACCAAGAGGTCATTAAGGCCTGTGCTCTGCAGACGGATCTGGAGCAATTTCCAGCTGGCGACCAGACCGAGATTGGCGAAAAGGGAATCAACATCAGCGGCGGGCAGAAACAGAGGATCAGCCTGGCGAGGGCGTTGTATTCAGACAAAACCACCGTCATTATGGTGATGAGCCAATTTGTTTCAATAACAAAGGCAAGGTTTTTCGGGAACGAAGCATGCGTGTGAGTCTGTGTAGGGCAGGGCTCATTGGGCAAACCTCAAATATAGGTTGCAAG
The DNA here is from genome assembly GCF_001949145.1 of Acanthaster planci. The sequence goes on along the minus strand of NW_019091384.1, from coordinate 607,310 downwards.
AATCTGCACGTTAGCCTGTAGAAACTGGCTAACCACCAAGCCTGCAGTGTCAGATGGGCTTGGTGGTTAGCCAGTTCTGATTTTGGTCAAAGCAAAGGTGTCCTGATGTTTCTTTCCAACAGGATGACCCACTGTCTGCTCTGGATGCTCACGTATGTCGCCATGTTGTGCAACAGGGCATTGTGGGATTGCTATCAAATGAAGAAAGAACAGCCATCTTGGTGACCAACCACCTCTTTTTGACGGAGCTAGCTGACCATGTAAGAAGACAAACGCAATCGTGTGTTCCAGTTCATTGCCAGAAAATATTATTTCACGCCAAACAGCATGACTTCCTCATGCTTGTTGATCTATTCTGTGTCATATTGATTGGGTGTTGCAACCAGCACTAATTTCAGTACACAGAGTAAAGTAAAACACAAAACCTAAAATGTATGAATTCACACGTTTATTTGTTACTTAATCCTCTACTGCAGGTTATTGTCATGGTGAATGGTAGAGTTGAACTACAAGGGACTCCAGATGAGATTGGTGCAGAAGAGTATCATGGTAGCCGATCATGGCCACAGTTACTCCAGCAGACTTCCGACAGGCCGGACCAAGCAGATGCCCTAGTGTGGTCACCCGAGGATGAACCGTTAGCGGTGGATCAGTCCAATAGCACCACAAATGACAAGAAACAGAGTAAGTTACTGACCAGTACATTTTTTCCCGCCTTGTTTTCCTACTCAAGCCTCGTCCTGTCACTGTCCTGTGGTATATGACACTATAAATGCTAAGGGTTTGTTGCATATTCAAGTTAAAATTGATTGTGTCAGCTGTTCATGGTTTACATGAAAGGCTAGACTTTTTGTGGATGTTAATAATGAACATGAAGAATGCTGAACAAAGAAATTATGAAAGGGGACAGGTGATCCTTAATTCTCTCTTCAGTTGGAATAAAATGAAAGGAGTCACTGAAAGTTATAGTGACATCATCAGAGGCCATCCTAAAGAGGGTGAGTGGAACTTTATTGTGCACCATGCAGCTGGTCGTGCATGAACTGGTTCATGGTCATGTTGAACCAACTACGCAACAGTGCCCTCTACTATCCTTGCGCATGGCCAGTAGACCTTAATCAGATACTCAGGCCCTCTGAAATCATATAATCTGCTCCATGTGGATATGAGAGATGGCATGCTTTTACACAGCAAAGCTGGTTGTTGGGTGGGAACTCACCACGTGCCTGTGTACAGGCTTAGGTAAACGGATGGGATGTGGTGAGCACGCACGACCAATTCATGTTGGAATCATTGACATCTGTTGTCTGTACATGTGTGCCGGCCACCCAGATGATGCCTCTTCATTGCCAGTGAAAGGTTGCTTCAAGTCAGGTCAGTTATCACTTGTGAGTTGCGCTCTGGAACCTGAAATGAAACCCCTTAAGCACTCATGTCTCAATCAACAAACCTGATGTTTCAGATACAAGTAGCCATGAGAAGATGGCCCCGTCTGGCCGACTGGTCAAGGAAGAAGAGCGTAAGTACGGCAGCGTGTCATACAGGGTCTACCTGTACCTGATCCGAGTGACTGGCTGGCCCCTGCTGGCTTGGATTGTGGGCCTCTTTGTCTTCAACAGTTGCGTAGTGGGGAGAGCATTCAAGTTGGCTGAATGGAGCGAGGCTGGTGTGACGAATGCCAATGTAAGCCGAAGTGTCTGCTCTTTGAAAGGTTTATAAGTAACCGTGTCGTTGCATTGCAACATGATGCTTGAGAATAACTGTAAAACTGTTGATATTTTCTCCTGTGCTTTTGATTGCAACCCCAGGTATGTGCATTGGTTATAATGCAGCATGCGATGTTCTTGAGTTGTGTCACAAACCCAGAGCCATATCTTTAAACAACTTGACGTTACTTGTGTATCGTCAACGTTATGTTTCATTTTGTTGCATCGTGCCACCCATTTATATTTGCCGTCACTTATGAAACAGTCTAGTATTTTACATTGGGTTTGGGGTTGCAAAGTAATATGTGGTTTTGCAGTGATGTGGAATTTGTAAGAAATGTAGTGTGGCCATATTGGGGATCCATGGTACAAAGCCAGGAATTTACAGCTTGCCCTTTATTTGTTTGTGTTCAGGCCAGTGCTGAGACAGATTATTACATCATGAGTTATGCGGCCTTGTCTGGTGCCTGTGTGACAGTTTACACAATTTCTGATGTTGCTCGCACCGTTGCAGCATACTATGGGACCCGAAACCTCTTCAAAAACCTTCTGAACAATGTCACACACCTTCCGTTGAGGTAAAAATGTCGAACTGGATCCCCCAAAAATGTTACAATGAAAATTCAAATATGCAGGAATTGGCAGGAAACCATGTATAGACACTTCAGGGTCTGCAGCAGATGATAATTTTGGCTGTGATCTTGATTTCAAACTACACAGTTAAAAACAAATATGGCTGACAATTCCAGAAAATGTCACTGTTCAAGGATTAATTCGAAGTATTTACTCATGGAGCTCTTCTGTTGATTGCACATTTTGAAACTTCTACATGTTTGACAATATTTGTTTCTGTTCACGTGTGTTTCTGTAATGTGCTTTGTTCTTTTGAAACTTCTACATGTTTGACAATATTTGTTTCTGTTCACGTGTGTTTCTGTAATGTGCTTTGTTCTTACATTTGCAGGTTTTTTGATACCACTCCAACTGGACGAATCCTCAACCGTTTTTCAAGTGATACAAACAGCATAGACCAAGTATGTATATCTAAGAAACCAGAACCCTCTCATTGTCTTTGTAGTAGACCTGCTCTCTGAAACACTAGACCTTCTTTTGCAATTTCACTGCCATGACCTCATCTCCTAATATTGATCCAGTGCCAAAGATCTTAGATCATTATTTGTTGGAGTAAGGCATTTCTTGTGACCATTTACTTTTCTCATCCACAGTACCTGTTTCAAAATTTGGACGCAGTTTTGTTCAACATAGTTGAAGGACTGTTCATTTTGATCTTGGATTCCATTGTTGCGCCAGCATATCTGATAGCCGCTGTGCCTTTAGCCGTTGTCAACTTCCTCTTGGTCCGTTTCTTTCTGGCTTCCTCAAGGTGAAAAATCCACACTCTTGGTTCCTACTTCATCCTTGTGTGATCACTTGCTTCAGGCTTAATCTTGGTCACTTTAGTTGATAAGTGTAGCCATCAGATTGATTTTGAACTCTGCCTAGCCAGCGCTCAGTGCTGTACTCATTCCTACCTGTGCTTGCCAGGCCAATGACTCATTCCTGTGACCATCTCGTCAGGCAACAAAGTATGTATGTCCCTGACCGATTGTCCAACTGGCTCTCGCTAAGACAGAATAACCATCTTGACGTATTTACTTTGCACTTCCTGAGACAATGAATAGGAAAGGTTTTTATCGCCATTTGGGGAGAATTTTCACAATAATGATTTATTTGCTTTAAGTTTACATATGCATAGGTGTATTTGTTTGTTTATTAGAGAGATCAAACGATTGGACAGCATATCAAGATCCCCAATACTAGCATATTTCACCCAGACGTTGGACGGTCTTCCAACAATTAGGGCCTATGGGTAAGTATAGGCCACTTTAACAGGGCTTCTCATTGCAAACTTATTGGTATACCTCGGGAGAGTAACACAGATCTGCTTGTAGACCTGTGATTCTTTAGTTTTAGGAGGAAAATTTTTTTTCATACTTAAATAAGTCTTTTGCGAGTTAAATTTGAATAAAATCTGGTACACTGTGTTGTCTTATTACACATAAACATAACAATTTGAATACCCCAAGCTAAAGACACCGTTGCTATACCGCGTCATTTGGGGCAAGCTTTTGCATAGCGACCACCATCTCTGGAATGGACTGGTCTCTTTGTGCCCTTCTTATCCATTGAAAACAGTGTATTGGTGGAGGGTGTGCCTCAAGTAACTAAGCAAAAACTTGCCCAAATCAAGAGGTATAGTAGCAGTGTCTTTAGTATGGAGAATTCAAATTGTTATGTTCATGTGAATTTAAGGAACTCGGTGTACCAGATTTTATTCTAATGTAGCTTGCAGAAGGCTAATTCAGTAAGCTATCTTAGTTCAGTTTAACATTGATTATACTATGCATTTAGGATTAGTTTACCTACAAAAGTTTCATAATTAGCTCTGAGAAATGTATGGGAGGACGTGTTTCTTAATACAGTTTGTCGCAGAATTGTCAATTTATAATGGATGGACCAATCTGAAGCACACGATCATTGTGTGTGTGTGTTGTTTTTTTTCTTTCAAAGCTACCAAAAACACTTTCTAGGTAGTTTTCTCTCCAAGGTCAATGAGAATTGCACTGCATACCTGTACCTACAGACTAGTAACTTGTGGCTCAACATCAGGCTGGTAAGGAAATTTGTGTTTCTCTTTAACTAGATTCGTTTGTTTTCCATTTATGTGAGGAACACCCAATTTTGGGGGCATCACTTTATTACTTTTGTCTTTGCAGAATTTCAACAGTATAATTTACCTAAATTAAGACAGTTTTCTCAGTTTCTCAGATTTTACTCTTTGCACAAATTCAAAATGAGTATGTCCACTTGTTCTTTTATTGGTAGGATATTTTGGCAGCATTCATGGTCCCCGCAGCTGGTTTGGCAGCTTTACTGGCATTGTCCTTTGGGAACCTCTCAACTAGTCTAGTCGGTCTGGCCATTGCGATCGCTTCAAGGGTAAGAGGATTTCCGTTAGCTGTTAAGACAACCTTTTCTTCTACATGCTAACAGTAACTTGATTTCTGTGGCACTCCAAGTTTTGAGTTCAGTTCTCCTTAAGACATCTTAAAAATTTCTGCAGGTACTTCAGAAAATGTAGTGATGTGCTCGAAACTAATATCATGAGCTCTTCCAAGAAGAACTTTAAAAGAGCACTCATCTGTCGTGATTTCAAGCAAGCTGCATGCATACATTAACGACTATAATAATTGGCCTGGGAAATTTATCCAAGCCCACCATTTGTTTTTTTCAAGAAAGCTAAAGACATGGGAAGAATGAGAGCTGAACTCACAGAGAACCTTAACCTCTGACACTAGTGTTGAAGTACTTATACTCGGTACTCGTACTCAGGTACTACTCAAGTACCATCCTTAGAGTACTTGTACTCGAATGGCAAAGTACCCATACTCAAATTGATGATACTTGTGCTCACGCAGCAAAATGCTTAAACTCGACACATTGAAAATATACTCAATCATCAGGCTACTCCTACTTGAATAGCAGTACTCAGTAAAACTTATTGATATTGACTTAATACCACGGTCTCACTTCTCTTTTTGATACTTTTAAATGATTGTGGAAAAAACATCTTCCTCTGCAGACAAAAGTCACGTTCAAACGGGCTTCCAGAGCTATGGCTAAATCTATTATCTGTGCTTGCTTCTCTGCATATTTCCAGTGGAGTAAAGACTTAGATCTATTTCTTAACAGAGCCGTGTGCAGCTAAAGTAATGCTTGCCTTAAGAAGCCAATTATCCATATTGACCCAACCACCTGAAAAGCCAAGGTGTTCCTGAAAATGGTCATTTGATTAACTTGGGTGATCGGAGGAAGGATATACCACTAGTGTGTTCCTAGACTTGTTCCATGACCTCAGAATTCCAATCATTTGGAGAGAATTTATACAAGACCCGTATGTTGGGCCTGCTAGAGAAACATTGGCCTTGGATTTGTCAGGTCAGGGCCCAGTTAAACCTTGACGATGTAGCCAGCACATACCGACGTATGAAAAATTTGTTGAATATGCTGGCGTACGTCAAATAAGTTATGGGTAAGTTTTGTATAAGTTAATAGCAATACAAGTTCTCGTACTTGTTCTCATACTCTGGAACATAAGTACTCGTACTCAGAGATCTAGTTTGTACTTGCATTCTGTTGTACTTGAATCGCACTTGGTGATCTAGGTACTCAGCAGTACTCCGTTCTCAGTAAAAAAGAACTCAACTACAACACTGTTACTTACATCATAACTATTCCCTGAATCTTTGCTTTCAAATATTCCTGTGCCACATTGATTATTCCAACAATATAGCAAGTAAAGACTCACCTTGAAATTAACAGTACCACTAATATAGTTTTCATTTCTAAAAGTCGCCGCAGTCAATGAGTTAGGATAGTGCCATTATCTTCACAGTTCTCACATACTGGCTTCTGGCATGCATCATGCATGCAGTGTTATCATATGTCAGGAAAGAGGAATACTTTTGTTATTGTAAAACACCTTTTGTTGGTTCTTTGTTCTTGTTACTTGGTAGCATGTGGTTCACGAATATAGGCTAGTTCTTTGCACCAACATGAAATGGATGTGCACCAAGACAGTTCCAGAGACTGGTGCCCAATCAGGTGCTAATACTCAAAAATTTTGACAAGTCACAGCGCCCTCATAGGGCAAGAATAGCAAACAGCAACTCAAAACTAAAACCAGGGAAACTAAAAATGGGGTTCCATTCACTTTAGTTACGTGTTGAATTACTTGTTAGTTGCATGGTTGACTTAAAACATTTCAGTTATAAAAACCCTGAAAAGTTTCTTTTTAGATAGAGGTGTGTTAGAAACACATGAACTAACAGAAATTGGTCACATGTGCATGCCCGTGCTCCCCTTTGGTCTGTGAGTGACCATAAGAGTCTTATTTTCTGAGGCCAAAGATCAAAGCATAGATATATGCGCCCTAGATGTACTATAGATCTCAGAGCCGGTTCACATGTGTAGGATGGGAAAGATGTATACAGTGAAATTCAGGTCAAACTGAAATCACCGAACTGGTATTTAGTTAAAGTCTGACAAATTGGAACTGTTTTGAGGACAAATCTTTTGCAACCTTATAAGAGGCATTTATCACTTGATTTACTGAAAACAGATGCATTCAGTGAAGAAACTGGAATTGAACACTTGGTTTGTCCTGCAGGGTTCTGCTTTGTTAAGCTACATTGCAAGATTCTATGGAGAGCTGGAGATTCGAATGAATGCCGTCGAGAGAATTGAGCATTACACGTGTCTTCCAACTGAGAAATATCATGGTGAGTTTTGTGTTTCCTTCATTGCTTGAGGCAAAGGCAAAACTAGTTGAGTGTACTGTGACCAATCGGGTCAATTGGCCCTTTCATTTGTACTTCGACCCTGGGCAGCAGATAGTCGCTGTTTATCAAAACTCCTTGACACTGAAGGCTCATGTCCAAGGCTATTGTCGCATGATTGCATTCTTGTGTTTTGGCTTATCAGCTGATGGTCATCAAGTACGTAATACTTGATCAGGAATCACTCTCAAAGCATCCCTCATACGAAAACTGCTGCTCAGGCTTGCGATACTGCTGTGATCATGAACATGGCCATTCAGCTCAACAAAAGGCAAAAAAGAAATGGTCTGTCAATACCCTTGGCAATAAGGAACTTCAGTGTTATAGTTAATGAACACAGAAAAATTTTTCCATTTAAGTGAGGAAATGGTTGTCACTATTACTTCCAATGCTCCTACCCAGCGCAGTTTATATAAAGCTCCAGGGAAAATAAGTCTTTTTATTGCTCATCTTATCTCTTCTGATTGAACCAAGCGATTTGTTTTTCTTCCTGTGTAAAATAGTTGATAGTTGAATGTTACTGTAATGAACCCAATTCCAGGCTGCATTTAAATACAACTCCTCTATTTTTGGTGCCGCTGCATATTTTGCGTTCCCTTATGAATTAAGCTCCCAGTCAGTTCTGTTGCTCTGTCTTTATCTTCTCAGGAATAGTTCCAGCTGATAATTGGCCAGCTAGTGGAGGGATACAATTCAACCACGTGTCAGCTCGTTACGACATCACCTTGCAGCCAGTTCTCAACCAAATTGATCTCCAGATTGAACCGGGCCAAAAGGTAATCCAGTTAAAAGTAGCTAATTTTCCTCTTTTTATGGGGGGGGGGGTGATATGGGACATGCCCCCCCCCCCATTGTGTTACCTAGGATTCTGTTTATGAACTGGCAGGCTAGGAGGCTAAAATGAGGCTGTTTGGCCATTGGAGAGTTGCATGGTTATGGACCGAGTTGACCGGTACCCTCACAGATTCCTTCCAGCGTCGCCTGACCATGTGCTCAGTCAAGAACAAAGAGACTTCAACTTTCCTTCAAGTTTAAAACACTAGTACAGAGAGAAGTCAATTCTCAATCAAAACTAATCAATCAGAACTGAGATTCCTGTACATGCACCTTTCAATTTAGCAAGTATGAGTAACAGGAAAATTAGATGGAACATACGTGTAAAGAATGACAGCAATCAGACTGTGGTTGAGCTTGGTGTAGGGTCAACATTCTGCACTCCTCAAAGTCTGGAGATAGAATGGCCCCAGAACAAAGGCTCCCACACCAACCCTCCAGTGCCTGACAGGAAGTTGCATCATCCTTTACTTGAAAGTCTGTAGTTGTTTCCTGTTTAGAGAAAGCTTACACATAAATCATTGGTTAATATGTGGCACCAAATAAACAGCCGCGAGGACACAAAAAAAGTAAGGGTGTGCCTGTAGAACCTTGGGCCACAACAAAAAGGGAAGGAGGCCCTATATCTTACGTGGGTCCTCTACAATGTGATTGAAACTCCTTGCCTGAATGTAACCATTCCCCTTCTTATGATTTACTTCACTATAATCAAATGTCAGGTGATTCTCTCTTATTCGGAGATTGCTTACTTCTCCCTTTTCATTCTTGTAGCCTTTGCCCAGAGTTGCCTGTAACCTTTCAATTGATGTATTTCACACATGAAATGCATGTACTTACGCATGCACATAAAACGTTAAGCAAACCTATACCATCACCCAGTGCTCTGAATACTTGGATGTAGATGGTGTCTGCTATTTAAAGAGCTCAAACTAAACACAAATATGCATTCTGAACTGAGATTTATGCATTTTATGAACAACGCTAGCCCACCAAGTGTGGCTTTCCGAGTCTCGTCAAGTTAGAAACGTTTTGGGCATTTTTTGGTTCAGATCGGCATCTGTGGCAGGACTGGGAGCGGCAAGTCCTCACTGACCCTAGCTCTGCTTCAGCTGATTGACACACATGAAGGTAAAAAGTAACAGCTCTTGTTGGTATAATTTCTAGGAAGTGTGACCACTGCAAAGCCTCAGAAGTAAAAAAAAAAAGATCAAAGAAACTGCAGTATGGAGCTTTTTAACGCAGCACCACAGCCTTACTTTCTGCCAGCCAGTGTTTGGTCAGCTGTGGCTGGCCATCAGTACAAAGTCAAAAGAATAATCCACAAAGTGTTTAAAAAAATCTTGCACAGCTATTAAAACTATTAACATTAAATAAGGTACTTAATAGTAGACGAATATGTGTAGAGACACCTACGTTCACTCCAAGGTCAGCAGGCATATAATTAACTGAACTGCTTGAATTGTCCTCTCCAGGGTCACTCGTTATTGATGGAATGGATGTGTCCCGTGTATCTCTGAGTGTCTTGCGCCAACGCTTGTCAATTATTCCACAGGACCCGGTTCTTTTTACTGGAACAATCAGGTACAAGAGTCCATCCAGCCATGGCTGGTGTCTGATAAAAAGTGTCTCTCGGAATAGAAAAGTACAAAATTGTTGGTCTGAGAATACATTGGTGGAAGATTCCTTAAGTGGAGGGTGTCTTAAAAATCTCAAATGCATGAAATTGGAACCTTTGTGAATGAGGCTCAGTATGAAGGGAAACGCGAAAATGTGTATGTAATGGAAACAAAAACCTCCAGGGGCCTTTGTCTGATTAATTAAAGCAAACCAAATTATTGAGAGAGCTTACTTCTTGAGAATCTACATCAAAAACCTCCTCCATGCCCAGTTCTGTCTGATTTCAAAGGCCATGTCACATTGGTATTAAGGATATGAACAAATAAATATATCATATAAACGGTTTGAGATTATTTTGCTAATCATTTTTTCAACTTTTGATTTAGGAAAAATTTGGATCCCACTGGCAGGATGGCTGACAGTGAATTATGGGAGGCCCTGCAGATAGCTCAGGTCAAGGGACTGGTGTCCGACTTGGGTGGACTTGGTGAGCGGAGTTTAATGGGGCGGTAGGAGAACTGTGAAGGGATACAGTGTCTCAAAATCTGAAGATACCTTTCCAAATGTGTTGTTTTAAATATGGCTGATTTCCCTTGGGAACAAGCAGTATTTCCCTTGTGTTCACATAGGATGGCAGCTTTTTTCGAGGTTAGCGTGCCTTCGTAATGTAGGTAAACAATCAACAGCAGGAAAACTGGTATTTCTGGGCTGTTTCCAGTCTGAACAAGATATGTTACCAGGAATAGGTACTGCGATCAGTGGAGCATTCAAAGTGTCCCTAGAAGCACCATGTAGAGGGTTGTCACCCTCTGCAGTCACCCAGGTGTCTGTGAATGAGGAAGTTTATTTCAATGATAATCAATACATAACGGCACTTACTCATTAAGTAACCACCAGATAGTTACCCTCAAAAGTTCATGTCGAGAAGTCCTTGCAGGTCTGTTCCCATTTGATGGCAGATTTCCAGGTTTCAGAGGGTGGTGAGAATTTCAGTGTTGGACAGCGGCAGTTGTTTTGTCTCGCCCGGGCTTTCCTCCGCAAATCTCGCATCCTCATCATGGATGAAGCTACGGCTTCCGTCGACGTGGAGATGGTGAGTGGAAATAAACTTCCATAGCCATCAGTAAAACACTGTTGTTCATTAAGGTCATTTGATGGGTATGACATTGTGCGTACGTCATATTTAAATCTTTTGGAAGTTAAAGCTGATGAAAATCTTGAACATGTTTTCAGGACAAGACTTTGCAGGAGGTTGTGGCTGAAGCTTTCAAGGATCGAACAGTTCTGACTGTTGCTGTAAGTTCCATATTGTTTTACAGGAAATGCATTTTCTCTGATGTGTTTGTCAAACACTGGAGGAATGATATGAAAAGTCTTGGAGAATGTAATAAGGCTTGCTAGGAAACCTTTAGGTGCGAATGGAGTCAATCATGAGAAAAGATTAATCTTCATATTCCATTTTTATCATCGAGCTTTATGTCTCTTGTGGATGACTTATTCCTGATCACAGTATTGAAACCAAAGATTCCTTATGTTGCCTAAGCCTACAGGCTGGTAAAATCATGGGTGGGGGGGGGTTAAAATAATATTTAGTCTACCAGTTGGTAAAGAGCCCTGGATGATTTTTGTGTAGGAAAATTCTTGTAATTTATGTTATCTTTTAATTAGGATAAACTCCAGTCAGTGCACAGTAGTACTTTCCATGGACGCCCTCAGATTTACGTAGGTTGAAGGCATACAAAGGCACCTAAGGTAGCGCTGAATACCCACATCTGTCCACATCTAAAGAGAGGAGACAACGAGAAGCAGTTTACAGTTTTAGAGGCGGGAAATCCCAGGAGAGTATTCTGGATAAAACCCAAGGAATCATGAGGGACTGGAAACCAATTGACATGCGGATTGAGCCGGGAATCGAACCTGGGCTGCAGGGGTGAAATGCCAACCTGACTCCCCAATCTACTTATGACTGAAAAACCTGCACATTCCCCCATAGGAGTTCAATCTCAAGCAAACAGATGCAAGGCAGAGAAAGTACCACCATTATGTCGGTCAAACCTTCAGAACAAACCCGAGTCAATCTTGTGAATTAATTGATTAATACAGAACTTAAAAGTTTTGTCAATGTAAGTCTTGTGGGCACATAGAAGGAGGACACTGAAGGAGTCGGAACTCGGGCACTTCAAAGTGTTCAATGATCGTTGCCGCCGAGTCAGACGAATAATAGTAAACATTCCAAAAATGCTCGATTACTGCCTGCAGATTAGGCAGACAAGCAGGACCAGCAATATCCTTGCAATACTTGAAGTGTTTTGCTTGCAATTAAATTCAAATTATTGCTTTGACCAGGAAATACATAATCCATGCAAAGTTTGTAATTTTATTCTCCTCCCTTCAATACATCAGTTTTCAAAGACTTGGCACAAATTTGGCTAAGACTGGCCAACAAAATGTTGACTACTACTGAAAAATTGAGTTCAAAAGGAACAAAATGCACTAATCCATCACGGGGAGTGATCTTGAAATCTCGTAAAATAGACTTTTGTGCAAATGCCATAATAAAAATTATTCAAACAAAGCACAAAAGATTGTAAACCACAGGGCTATTTATTCCCAAAATAACTCCTGAAGAAGTCGTTCATTAAGGACAATGACTGCACATGTGCATTTAGGGCACTCGGCCTATTGCAAACAACTGCGCAAGCACTAAATCTGATGTTATGATATCATACCAAGCACCAACAAATGCATGAATATTCAGTTTCCTAGACCTCAGTACACAAAGTTTTAAGGATGCAGATTACCAGTGAAAAATTGCGGTGCAGATCATAGGGCACAAAGGGGTTTCATCGTGAAACAGATGGTGCATAGCACGCGCTCACTGCGCTCTGGCTATGGACATACCGGGTATGCCAGAAAGTGGTACTTGGCCAGATGTTACAGCCTGGGCAGTTCAAACTCCTTCTTTGTCCTTCCTCTATGTGTAGATATTCTACTGTGTATCATTGGATGAGATATGCCTAAAGCTTGTACATTGTATTCAAAAGCATGTATTGAAGGAGTCAGGTAGGCACAATGATACTTTTTTTACCTTCCATTTCTGTGACCCGAGGTCCAATTTCAAGAAGGCTTACGTGTCTACTGAGTTTTCTGTCCCTCCCTGAAGCTCTGGGTTTTCTGTGGAATATCATTCTGGGGTTTTCTTCGCTCTGGTAATGCGGAAACCTTCTTTGTCTTCTCTCTCTTGGTTTCTTCGTGCCTCCAAGCTAGAGTGCTTGGGCACTTTTGAGGAATGCTGTGTAATGACTAGAAACAATTGAATACAAATAGATTTAATCTTTATCTTTGAACTAATTGTAAACAGTGAAGAGATTTTGTTGAAACTGTTTGCACTGCAGCATGCAAAACAGTATTTACAGTAGAAAGGCTAAATGCACGTGCTTACAAATATTTTTGAAATATTTCGCTATCCTTTCACGAACCTGTAGTTCTGATTTTTTGTTTCTTGTGTCTTAGCACCGAGTTGAGACCATCATGAATTGTGACACCATTTTGGTCATGAGCAATGGGGAAATTGTAGAGACGGGACCCCCGCCGCAGCTTCTGGCCATGCCTGGTGGAGAGTTTGCTGCCCTCGTCCAGGCCAGCAGCAGTAGGGTCAGGTGATTCAATCAGGTGATGAGACATGGCCACAGGGCTCGCTAGTCGTGATTTGAAGGCAATGGTATAACCTGCACGGAGTTGATTCTGGTCACAAGGTCGTAATGCTTTAAAAAGACCCCCTCCTAGTCATGGCCTAAGCATTGTGCCAGCTTTTTGACAAAGTAAAATTGTTTTTGACATCCTTTCTTATTGCACTGCTCTCATACTGTTACATCATTTTGTCTTTGTAACAGTCGCAATGTGGGCATGATCTGATTACCTGTACATGGTATGATCATGTGACTTGATCAAATAATGGCCAGGCATTGAACACTGGCATAAGAGAAAAGGAATCTTCAAAACTAATTCATAATTATTCCTTTAACCCTAAAAGAGCCGGGGGTGGGAAGGATCCATCCCCCTGGACATTTTTTCTAATATTGCCATAGTGCACATTTTCTGGAAGCTGAACCTTTAAGAGTTTTCAAGAGTTTTAACAAAAGTGAGCAGGGTACAGCCGGGTTCTTGGGGGGGGTGCCAGAATCTTCCCCCCCCAGCTATGAGAGGGGTTAAAATAACCAGGTGTTTTGGAGGGTTAAAGATATTTCCCCGCAGAGAATATGTACTAAGTGCACTGATGGCCTATAAACTCTGAGCCATCAAAGCTAAGCACATGGAAAATGGACAAGCTGTTGAACAATACGTAAGCGGTACACAATTATTACTATTAACTTTTCTGGTAATGACACCAAGGATTCCTCAACTGAGCACCTTAGGCATTGTAGCTCATTACATGTATGCCAAGTTTCAACAAAATTGAACAAGGCATAGCATAGGTCGGGGGGGGGGCCAGATCCCCCCCCCCCCAGCTGTAAGATGGGCCAAAATAACCAGGCTTTTTGAGGGTTAAAGATATTCCCATGTACATGTGCTAATCTCATCGATTACCTATAAACTTTGAGCCATCAAAGCTGTGTACAAGCTTTTAAACACTATGTAAGCAGTACACAATATTATTACTGTACTATTATTACTTTTCTGATAATGATACTGAGGAGACCATCCAACCTGACCCAGCTGTAGGCTTTAGCCAAGGAAGAGTGGACCAACATATCATAGGAGACATGCAGAAAGCTTGTGGACAGTTATAGGAACTGTCTTGAGGCAGTCATCAAGAACAAAGGCTATACTATTGACTATTAGGAAAAGACAATGGACTATGTAAACCTGGGGTATGAAAACTTTTGAACAGGAGCAAAAAAAGAACCCCCGGCCGTATCTATTAGTATGCAAAAGAAGTTCAGCCAACACATGTGGGTTTGTGTATTGCAACAATTCGACAAAAGATATAGTGGAAGTACCAACATAATAGCTTTTATAAATGAAGAATTTAGAGAAGTGAGTTATTTTCCAAAGGGTATGAATACTTTTGAGCACAACTGTAGGTATAAACTATTTAAAGTTGCCATACAGCAGAAGTTGTTAATGGAGACTACTGTAATGTATTCACCAACAAAAGGGTTGTTGCACTTTTAATGGTTCTCCATCATTATCCCATGATACCGTGTAGTTTGAATCAGAATGTTATCACATGCTTCGAAAAAAAATTATACACATATTTTGCATAATGAGGATTTTAAACATTGTATGTGAAAAGTTGTTTGGAACTCCATATTGTCAGAAGTACTGTTATTTTGTACAGGTAATCTGTATGATCAATTTTATTTTACTTAGATTTTTAATATTTTATTGCATGTACTTTTACTATTTAAAATCTGCATTATTTTTTACCTTTATATGCTGTTGTAATTGACTGAAATTTCAATTTCTAAACTCCACAAGTTTTGTAATAGTAAAGAATTTGATCCTGGCGAAAATCAATGCAAGATTACTTTTTTGCACATCGTGGTGCATTTTGAAGCAGTTTATGTTGTTCATGGATGAGTCATTGCCCACAAGAAGTTAAAAAGTCACCTTACATTTGTGCATGAGTTGTAATTTGACTCACTTCATTGTTTATAAATATCTGTCTTTCATGATTTAGGCCAAATTTGTATTAGATAATCCTATAATTCATACAGTAGTGTTACTATGGGGGGGGTGCCCCCATTGGAAATGTGTGAATAATTTCTGTTGAATTTATACATGTATAGCTATACAGCTGCAGCTTATTTGCTCCTGGTGCCCCCTTGAAAAAATTTGTGCACCCCTGGGGTGCCTCCCCCTGGACACTTAGGCCTAGTTATGCCACTGCAGTCATAATAGCAAAACTACTGTAACTTTGGGTAAAAAATTGTATCCGGGTGTGAAAAGAGCTGAATTTTTGGAATAAACGAAAATAAATGTAACACAACCTTGAAACATGAGGGATACTTTATTACCGAAAAACCAACAGCATAATTAACAACCATAAAACATTACCAGTTACTTGTCTGCTTTTGTACACGGGAGAATCATTGCTGTGAAATGATCAAGCCAGATGTAATGTTACAATTGTCTGTTGTGCAGCTAAAGAAGTGAGCCGAAAAGGTGCAAGTTAAATCATGAAACTGGAGGTAGGGCCTATTTAAAATTTAATTTAAAAATTAAACACCACAGAGAAAGACAGAATTTTATGAATCAATTTAATTTAATCAATACCATGACATCTCTGTAAAGTTAAATTTTGCAAATAAATGAGTGATCAAGAATCAAACAAACTGACTCTTGATTTGATGTCATTTCCCCCACCAAAGATGATAAATCTACAGTTCACTAACTGAACCAACCATTTGGCCAAGTAAAAACTGAACTTGTTTAGCGTCTGGGGTTTTGAAAGAATGGGGGTGGAGTTTTTTTCTTTCGAGACAGCCATCATAAGGTGATAAGGCTCAACTTATCACCTATTTGAAATCTCTCGATTTCACCTTAGTGTTTCCCCCTCTTACTATTTTTACTCTTAAAAAAAATATCTGGACCATTTTTTCAACATTGTACAATACATTAACTTGATAATGTAAACATAGCCCTCATACCGAGTTGTACTTGCCACACCATGATGACGTCATCAGGTGTCGAATTACAAGAAAGTAAAATGTGATTTTCTTTAATCTTTAAAATCCATATAAATTCTACCGCGAGATACCTCATAGTGCATTTTGCGGCAAATGACAGTGTAAACTTTTAGGCCTTCAGTTTTTCTCGTGTACGTAAAATAACCTGACCGAAGCTTTCGGTGGAAACTAGCGCCTAGTTAACTTGAATAATTCACGATGCGAATATTCAACCTTTAATTTGATCGAATATCCAAATATTTGGTCTTATCTACCGGCAGATTGTTGATGGTTGAACCGTACACAAAATCAGCTGCAATAATGTACACAATTATAAATTAATTTTGGGTTTTTGCCCGGCCCGGCGTGTATTATAACACTGTATACTCTGTGTTTACCCCCGAAGGCTTGTGAAAAAAAAACCCACAAACGTACTCGGGTGGGACTCGAACCTACTCAAACCCCCATCCTTGGAAACACACAGTTGTACTTTATAATCACTATAATAGATTCTCACGTCTAGAGTATCTCCAGCCACAATTTAGCAAGATTTAAGAGAGGAACAACACTTCTTGCCCTGTTGAAAATTTCTGTTCCTTTTCAATTGTGTAATCAATAATTCTTTTGGGTTGTAAGATCTCCGTCGTTCTTCATTTAAAACAAAAGAAAATACTCCCTTCCTTGTCATGAATTTTGCATTCGAATATTGAAATTCCGAGAATAATACTCGAATATTCGGTAAGCGAGCAAAACATATTCAGATATTGAAAATTGTTGTGAACTTTTTAGGGTGTTAACTTGTAGTCATTGGCAAAATAGAGTGTTAGACCCTTCCTCAGTTTTAATACCAACACTGACCAGCATCTTGTACTGTCGGCCAAGAGTTTGCAGAAATATTCAGTCTTAGGTGGCAACAATTTCTGCCTTAAACTGCACATTTTGCATTAACGGTATTGAACTGCACGTTTTTAAGTGTGGTGTGTGTACATCGGTTTAAAGAGACGATTTGTTTTCATTTTAGGCACAGGCCTATGCGGCAGAATTCATGCGTTTAAAACCAGGTTTGAGGCTACTTGGGCCATTTTATATGCTTTCGACAAGCAGTTGGCCCAATGGACGCGTGCAGTCGTGGTGTAAATGAATACATCGTCCAACCTGGATAACCAGTAGTGAGACATTGGCATCCACCCGGCTGGGTCCTTCCTTTTAGCCCTTCAAGCGTAGAGCTACATATTTTGTACGTATATGTGCGATTTCAATTGATGAATTCGTTGACACGGGTAATAAAAGGTGCGTGATCACGTTCTCACAGTTAGCGATTACTGTCATCACACTTGGTATGACTGTACCACAGACCCACTCAGATCATTAAACATAATTATAAAGAAGTTTTGTAGCAGCTGAAGATTCGACTTTCCTTTTATCAACGGTTTAAATCCAATTTGTGAGTGGAATTTTAAGCTAGGGGTTGTGCAACTGATGAATTTGAAGCGGGATTTTAGTGTTGCTGATCCAGCATGCACTGCATGCTATGAAAAAAGAATAAACCCGCCCTCGATGACGGAGAAAATACTCATGGAGTATGATTCTGGTGTGGTCTGGTACGCCAGTTTTGATACTTTAAAACTTCTGGTCCGTTACTGTTCTTTAAAAGTGTCAACCTATTTTTTGAAATGCTTCAGCATGGGACAGTATTTGCAGCCAAAATAATTAACGATTGTCTAAATTTCATGGTTTATTTTGTCTAAAGATGCAAATAACATGTAACAGTAACGACATTTAGATTATTTATGACATATCCGTTGGTAGTTTACGTTTTCACATTGTCTACACTGGGTGAGTAAAAAAGAAATACGGTACGGTCCACAGAATTACATTTAGGCCTAAGAGTCGGAATTCAAGGTTGCAGGTTTTGGGTGGTTTATGATCTGTGGCTTTGCAACTCTTGAGGCAAGCGTTCAAAGCAGAATTCCGATGCATCAATTTCATTTCATGTCTATTTTTCGTAAAATTGTGTACATTTTCAAAAGTTCTTACATTAAAAGAGAGCATGGCGAGTGTTGTAATGATTATTGGCGGCGCTGTTGTAAACCTCTCGGCAGAACTGTACATAAAAGGGAGTGGGCGCCATCTTCAGACTTTGCATAGAACGAAAATGGCTGATTACTTTGCAGTATTCTTACGCACCCGCCCACGGAAAAAAATCATGTGGAGTTGTGTTCCCGGGTAGTGAGGCATTGGGACACTCACGTCGCAACTCTCTCTGTATGCAGCTTTTACAATCGAAGTGACTATATACACGGAGAAGACAGAGAGTTGCCTATCGGTCGAAGTGCGGACCACATGAACTCATCGAGCGACTCGGACGATCAACATACGTGAGAGAATTCGAGTTTCGGGGGGGGGGTGGAGGGTATATAGCCACTAGTGGATCACCTCGCTTATCGATATGCATATATTAGGACATGAATGAAAACAAAACAGGAGTAAGAACAAGTATAGAAAAGGCTTTTAAGGTATACTAGGGTAATTGGGCGCCCTTTTTAATTTCTGTGTTACTACCCAACCTTTTCGACTCCCGACATCACCAAAAGGCCCTTTTTTTCTACCGATCCTGAGGGGACCTTGCCTATAAAATAGGATGGTGTGAGGCCCTGTACAAAAACTGCACTGCAAATGTAGCCTACATTTGCGATACGATTTCGCCTAAACATCAACGCAGCTGACAGTCGATATCTTATGGAATTCCATATCTTTATAGGCCCTACTCCAAATTAGACATGACTTGAATTGCACGTAGGCACAGAAGTCTTTCAAACATGTTGGACTAGAAAGATGCCAGTAAGACCCCCTCAACTACTAGTGTGCATTTTGCCTGGTTTACTCAGTCATCTGTATGGTGGCAACATAGAATTTTTTCGACCTACCGACCGACCCTCCCTTCTTCAAAGTGAAAACAGATTGGAACACCGTCGAATAGAAATAAGGGTTGCCCTCATAGAAGTCGTATGCACGAGTTAACTCAAGGAGGAGAAATTTTGTTCACCATGCATGTCCTTGAAACAGTTTCTTGGGATTCAGATACGGTGGTTTATTAAGATATTGCCCATCGCTCAGTTGTAGACGGGTCAATTCCTCAATATCCGCAGGGTTGCTAGTTTGACATGTTTGCCTAACAGAAAAACAATAAGTCTATTGTGGTCACAGTTCCCTTTGTATCCATGAAATATCAACAAAGTTCATGAGAGCAAACGAGTGATATAAAAGCCCACTGATGAGCTGATTTAAATTTGAGGCCCCTCTCTTATTATTCATGGAAAAGGGGAAATTAAACTCTATAGTCAGGTTAATATAAAATGAAACCATAAGTAGGCCTAGTACACCCTGGGGAGGCATATTCTCAAATTGTGTAAAGTACCATTCTGATAATTATGTTCGACTGAAAATGTGTTATCATATTTATCATTTTTGTTAGCTTGTCTAAAGTTCGACTATGATATTTACCAGTTTTATTGCAATGGCTAAAGTTTGCCTGTGACATCAAAATGTATTCATCGGTATGTTTGAAGTTTTCCATGAACTTCGAGCCCCAGTGCATTTCAATGGGTGGCTCATAAGATGGCTTTTGACGCTATGCCTATGTACGCTGGAAATTGTATTAAGTCAGTTGGCTAAAACTTCATGCACGCTGTCTTTTTTTGATTAATTAATAAACTTTCATGTATGGGTAATTCTGAATAATTATAATTAGTCGTGAAAAAAATTTCTTATTTGACTAATTTCTCAAACGATTAGTAATGCATGAAAATTAACTATTAATGCAGAAAACAAATTTATTAGTAATGCAGGAGAATTGATCAATAATGCATGAAAATTAATTTGTCTTTCTGAATGATTTCAATTGTCGTGACTATGTTAACTGGTCACATTACACGCCACTTTCAAGGTTATCACACTTAAATAACAGTCTGAAAACAAGATTCCAATCGACATTTTCACTTAAATCTCTGATTAACATTGAGCAAACCCAAATTGTACAAATTTCCAAATCTTGAAACAAATACAAACCATATTCACATTTCAGCCTGGCGAGGGCAGGAAACCCGGGAACCAAAGTTCGTAAAGCCAAAAGAAGTCAAACCTTGGGCAAATTTGATTTGGTAACGATAAGGTTTAAAGAGATTGGTCAAAGAATTTTTCTTGTAAAATTATTTCGTCTTCATGACGACGTCTAATCCCCAATTGACGATAAGCAGATTAGCCCATTATTGAAATTTGTCCACTGATTTTAATCCGTCCGGGAACTTTACCCGTTCGTATACATCGATTTTAATTTGTTATTCTCCTAATCAAACTCGTCAACTGAGGAAATACTTGCATTAATATTTGCCTCATTTTTGACGAGTTTTTCACCCTGATTACATAAAATTTTCAGTGTAAGCGCATGTGTGCATCATTATGACATTATAAGTGAAAGGCCAACGTCTGTAGTTGTGACTTACTTCGTCCACAATTTTTGTGATAGAGTTTAGATATCCGAAAGTTCCGTAAAAAGCCTGGCGGCTGGTTTGTCGGAGAACATTTGCTCCATTCATCATATAGAACCTAACTCTTGCTGAGATCAGTTATATTAGAAACAAACTACGTTAATCGGGCAAGTACATGCCTGTCCTGTATGAAAGATAAGCAATCCAATGAGCGAACTGTGTAATGAAATTAATTGCTCTCTTTCAGGGCGAATTATGCTCTCTGCGGACGTCCGGGCAAACTTCAAAGTTTGATCTGTAACTTGTAAGCTGAGCGAACTGTGAAAGATCAGTGTCTCACACAGCGCCATACTAAGATGGCGTTCGTTGGAAGACACACTGTAAACGTTGTGGCGGTCTGTGTAGTGTCTGGACTGAACTCTTTGAGTTTCAGTTCTTTGCAATCACTTCAGAGCAGCTTGAATGATTCCAAGGGGTTAGGCCTTGCAAGTCTTAGCTGCTTTTATGCAGCACTCACCGTCTCATGTCTCTTGATATCACCGGTCATGCTACAGAAACTTGGAACCAAGAAGACACTTATCTTAGGTTCGGTAGCTTACGGGCTGAATGCTGCCAGCAACTTCTATCCCAAGTTTTTCATTCTCATCCCATCCGCAATCCTCTGTGGTCTGGGGACGGGACCTAGTTGGGCGGCCATATCCACAATGCTAAATACTCTTGCTGTCAATAAGGCAGGGTTACGCAGCAGCCTCGCCGAAGTTCTCACGAGCCGGTATATGGCCTTTCAAAACGCGTCCTGGCAGATATCGAACACTGTTGCGACATTTGTTCTGTCCCAAGTCCTCACAAGGCACGTATCAGAGGAGGGCCTCCTGGACAGTTCAAATTTCAGTTCTAGTTGTTGTGGTGCGCGGGACTGTGGTGCAGAGATACCTGAAGAGACGATAGGTACACTCCGGCCACCAGAGGTCCTGATCAGGATATTTTTAGGCGTCTTTGCGGCTAGTGGCCTGATTCTCGCTCCACTCATCGGCCTGTTCTTCATGGACAACGTCAAACCCTGTTACCACCATGTATCGGCGAATCTGTCAGCCGAACAGAAACAGTCCAACTGGCTGGCAACACTACACGCCTTGAGAGAGCCACATCTGCTGATGCTCATGCCTTTCGCCGTCTTTATTGGTGCATACTATTCATTCGTTGTGGGAGATTTTACAAAGGTAAACTTAAATGCTGCCTTCAACATTTTGCTCTTGAAAATTTAAGTGTTAAGCTTAATGCCTAAGAATTCATATCTAATTTGTACACGGTCCTACTTCCCCTACAGTCGTTTGTCAGCTGCACACAGGGCGTTCACGACGTTGGTTACATCATTGCAGTCTTTGCAGCCAGCGACGCCATTTTCACCATCATCTTTGGATTGCTAAGGCAGTACGTGAGCAGACTGGTCATGCTGACGGTTGCAGCAACTCTAATTGAAGGAGCGTTCGTCTTTTCTGTGCTCTGGGATCCTGAAGAGAGACAGAGATGGCACTTGTTTGTTTTGGCCGTCGTATGGTCCGTGGGAGATGCAGTCTGGCAAATGCAAATTCGAGGTACGTGTCACGTATGTTCATGCCCGCAGCTAGTTTGTGCGTATGTACACTGAATCCCACTACAGCCAAAAGCCAGTAAAATGTTTCTTGACTCGAACAGTGGACCCCAAAAGGAATCGATCAACATCAAGCTCAAATATAGCTGTGTGCCCCTTATTTCCACACCGAAACACTCAAAGTAACTTTCGCTAACTTGCGAACGATAAAAATCCATTTTCTGTCAAATTTTTGCTCGTCTTTCTCACGTACCTCCAAAGTAACAGAGTCAGAAGTTGGAAGTGAAGCCAACATTTTAGAGGGAATTTTCTCATTTTGGCCTTGTTTTTCCTGACATTTCTCTACTTGTGAATAGTGCGGAATATCACGAAAGCTCTAATGAGTAAGTATTATGCAAGAAGGAAACTGTACGAATGAGAACTGAAAGTCTTTGTGCCTTTTAGTGTGCAATTTGACGTCATTGTACGTGCAATGTAGTGAAAGTCAACTCGTACCGGAACGCATTCGTTTCCAGGTGTGTTTGCATGCTTGTAGGCCCTACGCACCGCCGCTACCAACGCTGAAATAGACATGCCCCTCACTGTCTGCTGTTTAAAAGCGTTTTCAGCTTGTAGATGTACCAAGGGGATAAGACCTCAGTAGACCTTGACCTTGAAAATGGAAAAGGGCATGAATATCCATAAGCATAATAATATGATATTATATGAATAGTAAAGAAAATGGGTTAAAATTTATTGCACAAGATGACCTGTACATGTGGTTTTGACTCTGGCTGAATTTTATAATCTTTTGAACTGGTGTTTAACACCCGGTTACCCTGTACATGTACACAGTTTTACAAATTGAAACAAAGTGGAACGTTACTGTCGTTCTTTATTGTGGAATGAATGCAAAATACATCATTACATAAAAATAATGAACGCTCGTGGGCGGTTTAACGTCAGTTCGGATTTTTAACACGTAACACAGGGGCAAATTTACCTGTTGTGCTGTGAAATAGTGTGCAGCAGTTCCCGGCCGGCGTCCGACCCGAGAATTATTACTCGATAGTCACATAACACGAAACAAATTCAGTAGTCTTCACATACTGGTGTCAGTAATAATTTTATTTCCCGTTGTTAACGTTGATTTTTTACAATAATTATCATAGTAATGTAACGAAATCCTTTTTTAATTAGGACTGCGCCAGTAGTGGAAACGCACACAAATCAACTTAAGAGAAAAGAACTGTTTTTATATTTGCCACTGTTTAACTGCCCTCCGGCATTTAATGAACATAAATAATTGCATCATTTCGGATATTTACAATTTGGTAGTATGGATTCAAATAAGTACAGTAGAATCAGCCTAATAAATTTCTCGGCTGTATCCAATTAGCTCGCGGCTCTAGCCAGCAAATAACGGAATTAAGTGCCAACTTTGAACAATTTAGTCGACTCACATTATCACATCTACGATTATACAGCATAACAAGTAAATTATTCAATAATAACAGAATTACAGGAACTACAGGCATGGCTGAGATGAGGCACGGGGTACAAATGTATGAAGATTACAAAATTAACTTACAGAATTTGTCAGGATATCCATGTGTTTCAGTAATGGCACCCAACTGTAACTCATATACGCAACAGAAACAAATCAAAATGGCATTTGCCTTCACCAGCACCCAGTCACAAATCCTAGACAGGCAGTAGTGGGCTATAGTCTTTATAAAGAGTGTCCAACCCAGTTTCCAACAGAAGGAATGTAAGGGAGTGGCCCTCCCTTCTCTAGCGATACAAAGTACATGTAATTCAAATGTAAATGACTCTAATCCACGGGCACGCTGAGCTCTGCTCAAGATTATTCAACATGACAAAAGAGTCCTCCTTAAGAAAAGAACAAGCCAAAGTCTCAGTATGCAGTGAGCATAAGAAAAGAAGCACAAGAAAAAGATTTCTAAGTGAATATCAAGAAGGATTTTTGTTACAGTAATTTTAAAAATTACTACAAGAGTTATAACCAGATTTTTTTGTTAAATTTGTTATATCAGAGGCACTACATGCAATCAGTTCTTTTCGTTGTCATTCCTAATTTGCTCATTTGCATGCCCCTTTTACTGATTTCATTGCTCTTTTACTCATTCCGATGTGTATTTTACTCATTGCATTGTTCTTTTACTCATTGCCATTCCTCTTTCACTCATTTCATTGCTCTGTTACTCATTTGCCTTGCTCTTTTACTCATTTCATTGCTCTTTTATTCATTTTCAATGCTTGTTTACTCTTTTCATTGTATAAGGGTAGAAGCAAAGCTTTTACTCATTTAATTTTTCATTTTACTCATTTCATTGATTATTTACTCATTTCCATTGATCCTTTTTCTCATTTCATTGCTCTTTTACTCATTTGCATTACTCTTTTATTCATTTCATTGCTCTTTTAGTCATTTCCTTTTCTTTACTCATTTCATTGCTCTTGGACTCATTTCATTGGTCGATGTGCTCTTTTCATTGTTCATTTTTCTCTTTTATTGTTCATTTAAGGTTAAACTCAATGTGATCGCGTTCCTTTAAAACTGCAACTCTTATACCTCTGTGGCCAAATGAATTGCATAAAGTGATGCTTTGGTATAGTAAGCTCGACTAATGTCTAGTTTTTATCATTGCAATTTTGTGTAAATGTACGTACTCTTGATCATTGAAAAAAAAATTTTTGATCCACGGTAGGGTGAAAACTGCAACTGCCTTAAATTTGGGTTGTGTTCGCTCCAGTTGTGGTGGTTGAAATATATTTTGGGGTTGTTCTAACCAAACAATGTCGACCCATTTGTGGGTGATAAATGAACCACAAATTAATTGTAATCCTTAGACCTGGGTTAACACAACCCATTTTCGATAGTTTCAACCTCCTTTGGGGTTAAAACTTAACTTGGGTAAACTTCCCAGTAATCCGATGTGAAACGAACATGAGCGGTGAACAACGTTTATTGGTGCGACTGAGTGTCCACATTGTTTCTTTTGATCCCCGCAGTGTTTGTAGGTGCCTTGTTCCCGACTAACTACGGCCCTGTCTTCTCTGCCGTGTACCTCTTCATCTGCGTGGGTAATTGCCTGTCGTTTGCTGTTAGTATCCTTTCGTTCGTGTGTGTGTCTTACAAGATCTACGGTTTGATGAGTCTCTTGGGTGTATCCATGCTGTTGTATTACGTGGTAGAATATCACACCAGAAAAGGAAGTGGGGAATTGCGAGAAAAGAGTGGAGTAAGTGGAACAGACAACGATCGCTCAGATGGAGACCCATTGGCTGATGTCAAAACTGAACTTAACTCAAATCAAGCAAAATTGGAGTAAAGATTTTTATGATCACGTCCAGAATTTTACCAGTTTTTTTCAATAGCCCAATGTACTGATGACGTGTCACTGCGCTTAATGCAATGAAGGGTCGTCGTATGGCACGAGTAGGAGAAATAGTGCAAGTGCAAGTTACATTTGATCACAGGAAAGTAAAAGGCGCAATCTTCATTTGTGCAGTATATTTTCCACAATTTAAAAAGATAATTGAATAAAACAACTGCCTTTCCGAAACTGAAGTAACCGTACTCATATGCTTATGATACACCGATGACCCTCTATCCCACCAGTGCACTGCGCGGTATGGGTAAACACAGTGATACGTCATTGGGTCGTAGGGCTATTGCTTTAAGAAACGCGGTTTATGTATATAACAGTTTTCCGGGCCGATGGTAGGCCTAAGCAGCATTCAAATTCGTGAACATGCATTCACATTCAAGCGATTTCTCAAAGCCCGTTATCCACGGGGTTCATTTTTCAAATTTTGCGCATTCAGTTTCGTTTCTAGACGTCGAATCGTGCACTTTCAAGTATTCAATTTAGGAACAGTATAATTCAATTTCACAATGCACAAGTGTCACTCAATATCACTCAGGGTGACTGGGAGGCAGATTCATCCCCAAATTTTCTTTCTTTTCATAAATCTTCAATATTCCAAGGTTGGCAGCCAGTTCTAGGTAATCTTGACCATTTCCCTCAAATGCTTCAATCAAACGACCACGATCAACATTGGATGTTCTTGTGTAGCGACCACGAGCTGCTGCCATCGATCTTATTTCAGTGTTTGAGATCACAGAATAACAGGTTCTCCCACTCAGGTGATTGCAGGGATTTCTCTGCCAGTGAAACACGTTCTCTTCATGGTGTAATTTGAAAACAATTATACAAACCTCAAACATTTCGAATTTACACTTCGATGAAAAACATTGCACAGATGTCGGAAATGCTTGCCAATTTACGAAATCGCATGCCCATTACAAGTACCACAGAGTGCCTGTGCGAATTTCACTGCTGTTCCGAGAATTTTCTAAAGTGAATAGCGACTTAAACTTTTTGTTCAACAAGAATTTGCAATCGCATGCTCATGGAGTTAAATCGAATTCTTTTGGCTGATTGAATGTTGATCTGGATCGTCATCAAGTTCGCGCTAAATTGAATGAACCTAACGTTAATTGGAGCGCCAATTTTAAAAAGTGCGCGAGAAAACCTGCGTTATTATCAATATTTATTTGTGGTAATGACACCATGGATTTCTTAAAAGCGCCCTAGGCACTGTAGCTCCGCCTGAACCTGTAGAGAGGAGACAAGGAGAAGCTGTTACAGTTTTACAGGTGGGAGGAAAACCCCAGAGGAATACTCTAGGTAAAACCCACGGAATAAGGTATAGGACTGAAAACCCAATCCACGTGTGGACCGAGCAGGGATTCGAATCCGGACCGCAGAGGTGGAAGGCGAGGAAAGAACCACTACGCCAACCTGACTGTGATGTATCGATGACATTTTTCAAACACGATCTTTGCGGTATTTGACAGCAGGTAAAACACGCCTGCTTTGGGGGCTCACTTAAGGCTTGGCTAAGGTTGGTCGATTCCTCCAAAGTGGGCGTATTTGAAGCTAAGGAAAAAATGATCCTTTATTAGTGAAATATATGCACATACAGTTTGGATACTTCGTACTTTAAGTACAAAGACAAAAAGAACAACCAAGAGAATAAGGAAAATAACGCCGACGAGATTTGCATAGAAAATTGTCCAATGCATCTTCCAAATATGAGAAGCAAAACAGAATTTCAAAGCACATTCGTCCGCATCACCTTCCTTTTACAACCCTCAACGTACGACAAATTGAAAATAATAGCGGTATACAGCGGGACGATATGCCCAATTTCTGGCCGGGATAGTAACTGCAAGATCTTTGCCTTTTTTAACTGTGAGCAGCTAAAAGTCGTTTGTGGAAATGAGAAAATTAAGATCTTGAAGCTACTTACACATTTGAAAGAGTACATTACACGTAGGCCTATTTTTATTGCGGGCTAACAGATACGTGTAATTTCCGATTTTAGTGTGGTCGTTGGTTTGAAAAAAAAATCACCCGCGACGATCGTCTATTCAACAGCGCAACAAATTTAGCATCGCGTAGAACGTGCAGGCGCAATTGCAGAGAGCTGTGATTGGCAGAAACTAGTCGTAACCACGTGCACTCTTCGTGATTCACTACGGTGGTTCCGTTAAGTAAAATAAATTTTTCTGAAAGACCTTCAAGAAAACTGTATAACAGAACTACGAACCGGGTATTCAGTGATAAAACAAAGGACAGGTTTTGAAAATTGCGGAATTGGCTAAATTATGGAACCGATCAATCAACTGTACCTTGTGTTATTTTATTCTGTTTTCGTTTCATTTCAAACCTTTCATGAAACTACATCTGCAACTAGTTGCGGTAGTTCCATGACTTGTTCCACGTTGTGTACAGATAAAATATTTCTCTGTACTCAGCTAGAAACAAAGATACGGAAGTGTATTTAGGACAAGAAAAAAAATTATTTCTTACGTACGAATTAGTAATATGTATGTTGCACTGCATGACTACACGTCAGCTCATTAGGTCCCAAGGGGGACCAATAGAGGGCATGATTATCTTTGCGATAGATGCCCCTTTCGGGTGCACTCCTATAAATAGGCCATATGTCAGCCGAGCTCATTAATGAAAGTTATCCACTTAAGATATTCTATATTCGAGAGTCCTGAGAGCCATGGAATTGGAGAATTAAAGAAATATGAACCTCTAGCCTGGACTAAGGGCTTTCAATACTGAGCAATTTGAATGCAGTCGGGTCCGAAAGTGGCAATATATAGTCGTTTTGCAGAGGGATGCATTTTCAAAATGGCTACTTTCTAGGGAGGAAAGTTTCCTTTACAAAGGGAAAACAATATGTTTAATCCTCTGCACTCAAATTAATTGACACTTCTTTGACTAATAAATCACCGGTAAACGAATTTATACATTATAAATTAAATAAATTATTGCGGCTTGCCATGGCTGTGTGAGGGGAGGTACCTCCACGGATGGAATCCTGACCCAGACGGCCGCCGGCCGGGTAACAGAAAGTCGCGACAGAGTTCTTGCCTTGATCTTGGTGGTGAACTTGAGGCGACTTCGACATCCGGACTTGAACTGTGTGGGACGGTGGACAAGTGGCCGAACCAGCAGGCAGGATACTGGCTAGGCGTCCAATTGGGCGGGCACGGCTACTGGGCGTGGTGCGTGAGGAAGGTGTGACATAGGTTGGCCGGGTTGACACGGAGACGGGTCAGTGGCGGGAAGCCACAGGAGCTACGGCCAGTAACCAACACGGCAGGTAAGCCTTGTCGATGGGCACTCATAGGGACTAAAGGTGTGCTTGAAACCTCGGCATAACGGAAGAGCCGAGTGCCACGTCCACGCCCTGGGTCAGAATACGACGAAGACCGGAATTCCTCATCTTTTAAGTCCGACCAGACATTCCTGTGGCCAATCCACAGTTGAGGAATGTGGAGTGATTCTTGGCGCGATTAACTGGTCAAGTCAAGTGACTGGCCTTAACTTAATAATTTGCATAATCTTTACGGACTGTCACCATTACAAACTCTTAACACAATGGATGGATGTGAACAAGATTTATCACTTGATGAAATTCGCCCGATTGAAAGAGTTTTTAAGGAACAACAACAAATTCCACATGCTGGACTTTGATTAATCACTTATCAATCTTAATTCTTATGAAATTACCTGATAGTTTAAACTCGTAAACTTTCAGTTTTCTTCCATTTTCAGTTTCATTATATCTTATATTCTGCTTTTGTAAAGATTTCCGGGAGTGAGTTCCATAAACAAATATCACTTGACACCCTGTGCACAAACCCTATGAGGCTTGGCTGAACAATACTAAGTGTTTTCAAAGACAATACTTTGATTTTTCTCACTGCTAAATTTGACTTATTGGGACATTATTATTGCTTTCTTAGGGCTAAAAGGCCCTGCAGGGGAAAATTAGTGACATCTGTATGTGGAAATCGTGTATGTGGAAAACGTTATAGGAAAGTATTGTAAATTATTTTGGGACACTATTCAGTGTTATTTTTTTACATGACTGTACGGATTTGTAGGTTACCAGAACGTTCATTCTGTTTGTGGTTCTTCCCTGTTTCGTCTTAAGCATCTTCCATATTTTAGCAATTTCTTAAACGATCGTGATATCAACAACAGCCCGTTCGCGACACACACACACACAGCTATGAGTAAATCAAGTCTATTCATGTACAAATGATCTTTGCAGAAGTTCATTCGCACGTGCACGGTTCGTAATACGGGTGTTTCACAATAGTGGGCGTCTCCAAGAGTTGGCGACGCGTTGACCAATCACAATGCGCGAAATCTGTCGACCCTTTCTAAATGTGCATTGGGTCGACAGATTTCGCGCATCGTAATTGGTTAACGCGTTGCAAACTCTTGGAGAGGGGCACTATTGTGAAACGCGCGTATTAACGAGCTGGCTTATTACTTATCTTTTTTCTGTTCTCGGTCGAACATTTTGTTATCACATTTTACTGTTTTTTTATCAACTTGTCTAAAGTTCGATTGTAACGTTTACCAGTTTTATCGCAATGTCTAATGTTCGCCCGTGCCATTAAAAATTATTTAATGGTATAAAAGTCTGAAGTTTGAAATGAAGTTCGTACCTCAGTCCATTTTAGTGGGTGGCTCACGCATTTTGTCGCTGTGCGTGTGTAAACGCACGTTTGCATGATTGTAAAATCGCAAGTGTAACACACAGCGCCACGATGGCGTTTGTTGGGAGACACACCGTGAACGTAGTGGCGGTCTGTGTGGTGTTCGGACTTGACTCTTTGAGTTTCAGTTCTTTGCAATCACTTCAGAGCAGTTTGAATGATTCCAAGGGGTTAGGCCTTGCAAGTCTTAGCTGCTTTTATGCAGCACTCACCGTCTCATGTCTCTTGATATCACCGGTCATGCTACAGAATCTTGGAACCAAGAAGACACTTATCTTAGGTTCGGTAGCTTACGGGCTAAATGCTGCCAGCAACTTCTATCCGAAGTTTTTTATTCTCATCCCATCCGCAATCCTCTGTGGTCTGGGGACGGGACCTAGTTGGGCGGCCATATCCACAATGCTAAATACTCTTGCTGTCAATAAGGCAGGGTTACGCAGCAGCCTCGCCGAAGTTCTCACGAGCCGGTATATGGCCTTTCAAAACGCGTCCTGGCAGATATCGAACACTGTTGCGACATTTGTTCTGTCCCAAGTCCTCACAAGGCACGTATCAGAGGAGGGCCTCCTGGACAGTTCAAATTTCAGTTCTAGTTGTTGTGGTGCGCGGGACTGTGGTGCAGAGATACCTGAAGAGACGATAGGTACACTCCAGCCACCGGAAATGCTGGTCAAGATATTCTTAGGCGTCTTTGCGGCCAGTGGCCTGATACTCGCTCCCCTAATCACTCTGTTCTTCATGGACAACGTCAAACCCTGTTACCTCGAAGTATCGGCGAATCTATCAGCCGAACAGAAACAGTCCAACTGGCTGGCAACACTACACGCCTTGAGAGAGCCACATCTGCTGATGCTCATGCCTTTCGCCGTCTTTATTGGTGCATACTATTCGTTCGTTGTGGGAGATTTTACAAAGGTAAATCGGAAGCTGCATCTGTCGCTATGTTCTTCTGAAACACTAGCTTTATGCCAAAGAATTTCTATCTAATTTGTACCAATCCCTACTTCCCCTACAGTCGTTTGTCAGCTGCACACAGGGCGTTCATGACGTTGGTTACATCATTGCAGTCTTTGCAGCCAGCGACGCCATTTTCACCATCATCTTTGGATTGCTAAGGCAGTACGTGAGCAGACTGGTCATGCTGACGGTTGCAGCAACTCTAATTGAAGGAGCGTTCGTCTTTTCTGTGGTCTGGGACCCTGAAGAGGGACAGAGATGGCACTTGTTTGTTTTGGCTGTAGTATGGTCCGTGGGAGATGCAGTCATGCCAATGCAAATTCGAGGTAAATACCAAACACACGAATGTGCTGGAGCTTACATGGCTTTTAGTTTTTTCAAGTTATGACCAAGCCTACATGTGCCATTTCAAATCAAACTTCATTACATAGGCCTGAATGATCTAACAAAACGATACAATTACAAGTAGGCCTAGGGTTGCGGCGTCCGCATTGCCTGACTACCGAAGCTTGGTGGGGTTAAGACTTAATTCTGGCAACATTCTTAGTGATCTGACATAACACTAACATGAACAATGAAAAATGTTGATTTAATTGTATGATTGCCCGTTCACATTATATTTTTAATTCTAGTGTTTGTAGGTGCCTTATTCCCGGCTAACTACGGTCCTGCCTTCTCTGCCGTGTACCTCTTCATCTGCATGGGTTATTGCCTGTCGTTTGCTGTTAGTATCCTTTCGTTCGTGTGTGTGTCTTACAAGATCTACGGTTTGATGAGTCTCTTGGGTGTGTCCATGCTGTTGTATTACGCGGTGGAATATCACACCAGGAAAGGAAGTGGGGAATTGCGAGAAAAGAGTGGAGTAAGTGGAACAGACAACGATCGCTCAGATGGAGACCCATTGGCTGATGTCAAAACTGAACTTTAATCAAACCAAGCAAAATTGGAGTAAAGATGTCTATAATCACGTCCAGAATTTTACCAGTTTTTTTCAATAGCCCAGTGTACTGATGACGTATCACTGCGCTCACTGCAATGCAGGGTCGCCGTACGGCAAGAGTTGGAGAAATAATAGTCGTGCACGAACAAGTTACATTTGATCACGAGAAAGCGAAAGCCGCAATCTTATTTACCATTTGTGCAGTAAGAAAATTTAAAATGATGATTGCACAAAACAACTGAGGTAATCGTACTCGTATGCTTATGATACACCGATGACCCTCTATCCCACCATTGCACTGCGCGGTATGCGCAAACACAGTTACGTGTCGTCTGTACGATGTATCAGTGACGTTTTCCAAAAACGGTCCTGGCAGTCTGTGAAGCCAGTAATCACACAGCTGCTGGGGGGGCATGCTAAAGGTTTGTCTAAGGTTGGTTGACTCCCTTGAAGTTGGTTATTTGAAGCTAAGGATACAATTTAAGAATCCTAAAGCCGCATGGGATGCCACGGAGGACATTACAGGTTACGCTAAGCGGAACAAGTTAGACATGCAAGCTGATGATTTAAAGCAATTTTTAGACGATCTGAACCAGTGCTATGGGCGATTTGATCAAGACATCTTACATCACATTCTTGCCCATGATCAATTGCGTACAAACTTGATGTCTCGGTTAAATGATCACAGCAAGCTGCAAATCTCAATTTCAAAATATGCCGCTGACACTGCTATTACTGGACTGATTACTAACAATTGTGATATTGACAGTGTTGTAGTCGAGTACTTTCCGAGTACCAACTGGGTAAGGGGGAATTGATGGTAAATGTGCAAAGGTAAAATTACAAAATAAATGTTAGACTTCAGGCACTCCCAGTTGTGTAAAATTTAAGTTTTAAGGAGAAAGGTACTGGAAAGTACTCGGCCGGGAACTTTCCGAGTACTTTTGTCCTAACAAGTTAATTTTAATCAAACAGTGATGGTCTGTAGTCATTATGTTGCTTTGTAATCTTACCTTTATGCATGTACCATCAAATGCCGATGTACTTCAGCTTTGTTCCCTCCTAACTAGTTAAATATTTGATGGAGAACTTGGTTCTCAAAAAATACTCGATTACATCACTGGATATTGAGTATAGAAATGAGATTTGTAGATTTGTTGAGTGGTGCCATCGTAATCACCTGATTTTGAACGCACAAAAAAATCAAAGAAATGATATTCAACTTCTGTAAAACAACTAATAGCACTGGACCTATTATAATCAACAATACTCCTGTTGAAGTGGTTCATGAGTTTAAGTACTTGGAGACAATTGTTGATGGCAAACTAAATTAGAATGTGAATACAACTAGAATCTCCCAACTATCTAACCAACGGCTTTGCTTTTTAAGAAAATTAAAATCTTTTTATGTTAGTAGTCAGAATTTAAAGCTTTTCTCTCAGAGTACGGTTTAGTCGATTATAACCTTTTGCTGTATTAGCTGGTTTAACTCACTCTCTTTGTGCAATCATGGAAAACTCCATCGCATAGATAAGCAAGCCCGGAGGAATTTTGGGGTCGATTTTTTGGGTATACAAGAAATCACCCAACGTCATGTTACAACAAAGTTCAATGAAATATTGTCTGATTCTACCTACGCCCTCAATCCTTTCATTATTCGGAATCGATCTGGTAGGGTGCGCCAACTTGCACTCAAGACAAACAGACTCAAGTCGTCTTTCTTGCCATGGGCCATCCATATTTTGATTTCATCTTTTACTAGATAGGCCTAATGTGTACTTTTAATCTACTTTATCTAACTAGACTTTGATTTTTGTGTTGATTCCACCGTTCCAGTGTTTCTAATGCTTTCTAAGACCCTCTATTAGTTTGTTTATATCCTTTGTACCCCCCTCCATCCACCCATTTTCCCTCCTCACCGTCCTCCCTATTTTCCACCTTCCTATATTTGTGTTCTTCCATCGTTCCCTTCTTTACAATTTTACTCCATCGTCATTGTAATTTTGAATCTGTAAAATGTGTATTGTTGTAATTGCTGTAACAGCGTGTATCTATAATCTATTGGTATCTTTAGGTTCTTAATATATGTTTTAATGGTAATCTTATATTGTACACTGGGGAGGTAATTTTTGTGCTTCTTATGCTTTAAGCATGAAAATAAATGTTGGAATCTGGAATTATCCTTTATTAATGACATAAATGCAAACAGTTGCTTCACATTTTGAGTACAGAGATGAAAAGTACAACCAAGAGGGTACAGAAAGTAACGCCGACGAGATTTGCATAGAAAATTGTCCAATACATTCCCCAGACATGAGAAGTGAAACCAAACTTCCAACCACACTCATTTGCATCATCAAACGTACGACAAATACGGGCGATTCACAATAGTGCGCCACCTGGAGTTTGCAACGCGTTGGCCAATTATAATGTGCAATATTTGTCGACCCTTTCCAAACGCACATTGGGTCGACAAAATTTGCGCATTATGATTGGTCAACGTGTTGCAAACTCTTGGTGGCGCACTATTGTGAAACGGCCGTATTGAAAATAATAATGAGAGAAGATGGCTGTGCCCTTTTCTTGAAACTGACTTGCCAAAGACACTGAAACAGAAAGGGCCAAATACACCGGTGTGAATACATTTAAAAATTGTATGTAACTTACTTGCTTTAAAGTGTATCGTCATTATGCTATAATTTTATGCGGTCAACGAAAACGTTAATGACGAATATAATTAGGCCTATGTAGTCTCATTCGACAACCAGAATTAGAAGCCATTTCTGCGGTGGCACAACGCTCGTGGACAGGTGGTACGCGCGCGTTACATACCTCTTCTACCAATAGGGTGTCGTGATTTGCCAAATGTACGCTTGCGTCAAGCTGAGGAATGTGCGTGACGGTGTAGTCGCACCGCAGTATGGCGTCCAATCGGATAAAGGCGGCTTTTCATAGTTAGTTGCGTTTTTTGGATGCGTTACGTACACGCGTTCATGCGTTTCACTTTCACGGACACAAAAATCGACTCCATAAACATGGAGCGGTTTTGGCTGACACGCAACGCTTGGCGCATGTGTAGACGTGTGTATGGAAAGACACCATTGATCTATTAGCTCAAATTCAAAACAGCTTTTTGCCTAATCTATATAGTTCTTCAAATTAAGAGTCTTCGTTTTAAGGTTGAATGCTTAATAGAAACCATTCAATAACTTCTAAATATTTAGTTAACTCACTGTTTGAAATTCAAATGACAGAAAAAAGGAACAAATTGCATAGTGTACAGACACAGATATAGCTAACGGGGGTTAGTAAAGTCAAGTGTTATAAAAATAATTTGAGAATTGTATCAATTACCTCACTGAAAAATTGCTTATGTAAAGTGACATGTTGCTTTGATTTCTGGTTAATTTCAATCCCCAAATGAGTTTTAAAAGGCACTTTTTCCAACCCAGTTTTAATTAGTCCTATTACTCATGGCATCCAGTTGTTGATCTTATTATTTTTCCTCTTTCCTGCACCATTTCACGTTATCTGAAAACGACATAAAATGAAACAAGACAACTATATGTCGGGAGGGACGTAAGCGCAGTTGTAACCCCCTGCTCTATGGAACGCAAAAGAGGCATGTAATCGTTTGATGCACCTTAACAATCGGCGATGCATATTCTCAATCGGTGATGGTCTCTACCAGTGGTCATGTTTGCAATCGGTGATCAACTGTGCAATCAGTGATGGACTCTCACTACCGCAGATCAACTTTTCGATCGAAGACGGTCTTTTAATATAGGTGATGGACTTTAAATTGTGATGTGTGATTAAATTTGTGATAAACTTACACTACTGGCTGTTGATCAACTTTGCGATCACGTAGTTCTGGAAACCCTTCGTGTGTTTTCAAAGGGTAAAAATGTAGACAAGTTCCAGACAATATAGGGTGTAGCTCAAGGAATGTTGTAAACCGATTGAAAACTGCAGCCTGCTTTGTCTTTGCCAGTTGCCATGCACTTTTAACTTGGGACTAGTACTGGTTGTACTTAAACTTCACTTCTCGCTGTACTGGTTTGTTAACTTGTGCATGAAATCCATCGCAACTCACTTCGGGTTGCCAAGAAAGAGCGGGATTCTACTAGGCTGTCACATAACAAAATGGCGCTTATATATCACACAGTATTCTGAAAATAAACGAGTTCTTTTTGAACCGCGATGAATATACGGCACTGATTCAAAACGTGCATGTCATAGACAAAGCTTGTACAGAAATTATTTCTGAGATCTTGTTCATGTTTATAGAAACTAAAATTTCTTGAAATAAACGACAAGCTGTATACGGCGATGTTTAATTAACAACGCAGTGTTATCTTGGATTTCTCAATAAACAAAAAGTGCGTCAACTAGAAAGTGACAGAGTGAGAAAAAATCTCGGTAAAAATACCCTATTAGCTAAAAAACAAACAAAAATAAAACAAAAACTGGCCTAAAGTAACTGTGATTTAGCTAGGGACGAAAACAATTTCTCGTGTTTTGGTGTTGACGCTTTTGCTTTTGCTCACAAAATGGATTAATGAGAACGCCCAAACGCAAAACCTCTCCCTTTAGCAATATCCATGGTACCCCAAGGTGCAGCATGAACTGAGCTACGAGTGTTTCCGTTCTTTAAAGAGAATAGAGGTTTTACCGTTGGGCTTGTATTAAGAAACAATAAATTACTTCATAAATGACCAGCCAAATTAGACTCTTATACTTTGAAATCATTTGTAATATTGCAAAGCAGTTCACCTAACGAATTATGTGTTTTAAAAAGAACCCAGGATTTGCGTAAAATAGATTAAACTTTAAATTAGGGCACAGAGGTACACATTTTTTTCGCGGGGGTACCAAAAGGAAGTTATGAACGGCAGCTTGTACACAGGTTATGAAAAATACGAAATTTGGGGGATACGGCCAGGGATCGAACTCTGTCACTAGGCGGTACACTCCTTCTCCCCCTTTTTAAGTGAACAGCGGCCAAAGATATGCTTTTTTGTTATGTCCAAACCAAGGAAATGATAATGCCCACAAATGCAGTTGGCGGGCTTATGGGAGACAAGGATGGTGGGGAACGGTTTCGGGAACCCTCCACCTTTCTTCTGTGACGTGACAGAGGGCGCTAGTCACTGGGCTCGGTGCAAAGATATAGATGGCGCTCTGCCCAGTAACAGAGGCAGATGTTAGGCGGGCATAGCTGTGTGCTAAGCAAGCGCGGCGCATAGGCTCCGCCTTATGCATCGTGCGATAGGGCAGCGGAAGTCACTGCTTAGTCACGTGAGCGCGTGCGCGGTCATAGCAGCGCGAAAGCATAACCTAGCCTATACTATAGCCTACGCGCGCCTTTTATAGCGCTATAAAAGGCGCGCGTAGGCTATAGTATAGGCTAGGTTATAGACTGTACTAGACTAGTCGTCCTGAGGCCTGATAAAGAGCTGATACTGAGGTAAGGGTCGAGAATCCTGTGCAAGGGTTAAAGTCACCTAGCCTAGTGTGCGTAAGTCCGAGTGGTGCGTGTGCTGTTGAGGGGCTCGGTAGGTTGAGGGGCTGATT
>NW_019091384.1:520583-568852 GCF_001949145.1 Acanthaster planci | reverse complement strand
TCATCATCTCGACGAAGACCAACTTTCTTGGGGAACGGTATACTTCGGTCCCAACGGACTCGTCCCTAGCCGCTCAGGGGCTCTCCGGCGTGCCGTCCGACGCACCGCGCCTCGAGGAGGAGGGCGCCCTCGCCTTCGTCGGAGGGGCGCGGCGCCAAACTTCTTAGCGAACTGGCGAATTTTCATCACTTGGTGGCGCGCTACCAATATCAGCCTCAGACTTACTGAAAAAGTGCAAGGCCCAGATAAATTTCAACAAGGAAATCTTTCGAAGCTGATGAGCAAAGTTATTGTGAGTTCGATAAACGTTTTCAACATTTTTGCAAGAGTTCCATCTACGGATATCACTAGTTTTCCTTTGCATTAGTTTATACATGGAGGAAGGAGGGATGGTTTATATGGTGATAACAATTCCTACATTACTTGATATAGAGGGCCTACATGTACATTTAACTAAACTAGTCCATGCCTCAGAGTTTGAGCGTCATGTTTATGAGTAATCAGGGCCAATATCATGGATTATTTTCCCTTGATTAAAACAGGATTACCAACCCAAATGTTCTTGTGTTGTATTTGCTTGTGACCTGGTGACTGGTGTTCAGCTGGTGTTCGCTTATCATAGAAATGACATGGATTTTTGGTTGGTAATCTAGTTTGTTGTGAGCAAGACGATAGTACGGTACTAAGCAAACTTTTGTGCTTAGTAGCTTCATGAAATAGAGCCTGAAAGTTGACCCCTGATGGCGCACTTCCAGAACCCCTGGATAGGAAAAATTATATTTAATAATATTTTTCCATTCAGTTTTTTCAGAAGTCCAACTCGGAAAAAGGGCTTGGGAAATATTTGCTAGTATATCAATTTATAGAAACTGAGAAATTAATTGACTTAAAAGAGAAATATCCTGCCAAAAATTTACCCATCACTTCCGAAAATCTGAAATCCATAAAGAACAGTCCAATGTGGCTGTCTCGTATGCTGATGAACATTTACAGTTTGAAATTTTTTGGCAGTCTGGTGGTAAAAGCTGACATAAAAACAGATCAAAATATTTCAAAAGCCTTTTCTTGATTTATAAGGTAATAAACTTAAAGCAATAATCTACTTTTTCGAAAGATTCTAATATATTTTATTTAACCTTTGCTGACAACAACTGCGTTATGTCAAATCAGCGGAATATGGAACCCATCGACTACAGGTAGTTAAATCTTTGCAATGTTTAACAATCTCGTTTTCATGTAAGCATGGGAAGTAAAAACAAACGTGCACGAACAAGGAGACCTACATGTAGGTGCGATATCGCCGGGCGTGAAGGGTCGTTAACGAAATTTGTTTTTTACCCATCTCTAGGTGACTTTTCCCAAGTATTTTCCAACACAAGTGTTTCAGGGGATGGTTTCAGTATCATTTTGTTTTTTTTTATTGCACCATGAGCATCAGTTTTTGGCAGATACCGGTACATTATAAGTGTTCTGTATTATTAATCAGGAATTATTCTTCCAAAAATTATCGAATGTGATAGGATGGCCCAATGTAAAATCCCCAGAGGAGGACCGCGCGAGGGTTCCGGAAGCTCGCTGCATGACCTTTTACTTTCAGGCTCCATCAGTTGTTTATTGACCCAGTGCCTGGTAGTGTAGACTACACGCAGTACTGTCTACACTAGTCCGCTTCCCAGACACACACAGTGTTTACAATTTACTAACACAACGTTCCAACTCACACTCACGATGTTCCAACTCACAAACATGACGTTTGCCTGTCCGCTTGAGAACACCATACAGCTGTGGCAACCATGGTGACAGTACTGGATCACATTCACAGTATTCCCAACAAGCCTTTGTACTTCCTACCTGTGTTTGGATTTTCTGTGACCAAGTGGCGTTGTAGCAAAAATTTACCACTTGGAAAGAATTCCATCCGTGGATACTAACGTTGAGCAGAATCTTGAACCTTGCACAAATTCATTGTATTCCATCCTGAGTTGATTTGCCTTTGAATAACAACTCTTCACAGGATAATCAACTCAAAGGGAGAGCAGTAAATTTGCACAAGGTTAAAGATTGTGCTTGACATTAATAATTTCAAAGTTGCTGTTGTTATGGTAACGGTAATGGAAGTTCTATTACGGCATTGCACAATTACCATAATTCATAAATTTCATGGCATTGTGATGGCACAGGCGATACCCATGTGGCTGTGCAGTGTCGATGTGCTAGGTTCGAGCCTACTCATGATAGGATTCATTTTCTTTTTTCTTTCCTTCTTCATTTCCTTCATTTTTTTTCAATTGGATCGCATGTTCACTTTCTATACATGTTTTTCATTTCTTTTTTGGTAGATTCATACCCCTGGAGGATTCCCCTTGAGGGAAATGAAATCCAAGATCCATTCGTTGTAGACTGGTCTGGTTCCTGAAAGTAGACAGAAATCTGTGTAACTTCTGTAACAGTACCTGTATTTTTTCCTGCAGTGATAAAACAACCATCAGAAGGTGGTACCATGTCCTAAAAGTGAAAGAAGTCAAGTTTAGCAAGGAAATATTGAAGCATGTACATGTACTTGGAAACTAGTTACACTTTTCAGACTAGTTTCTTCAGGTTTGTGCACAAGGCTTGCAAGGAGTCAAGTGATGTCCATGTATGGAACGCTTTCCATTGCCTTTTCTTTTGACACCCAATATTTTCATAGAGAACCAATTATTTTAGAAGGAATTAACCCTATGTCACTGAACCTGACAGTTGCTGGTGGTAACTATTGACATTTATGGAATAGTTCTGAAGCAAGCATGCCACACCACTTCATGGAGACACTGTATGTGCAACATTTTTCAGATCATTAACAGTTCCGGATCACTTGATTAAATAAGAATTATGCTAGTGCCGCCAAGATCGAGTAACTGCAACCTCACTAATGCTCTTGATATATGGAAATTCACCAAATTCAGTGGGTATGGTCCAGCAGTCTGATGTGAAATTTAAGCCTGTTTTGAATAGGGTAGGCAAAGGCTGACAAAGGTATGGGTGTAATGAACTTTATGAGCCTGCCATTTGTCTACCTTGTACAGTACATGTATATCGATTTATTGATTATTTTATTGATTAGTTATACACAATTCATATGAGGGTGCTACATGTATAACATCTTTGCAGTGTCTATACAGTCCGTAATTACTTCATGAAAATTTACACAGCTCATTTTTTCCCTTTCCACAGAAATTCCGTGTGCCAAGTTGTAACCAAACCGTCGTTCGATGTGTAGCAAAGCATCATGGGAGATAAGCACAAGCTGGTAGCTCGATGGAGGGCATCACTGACGCGGGGGACCGGTCATGATTCATGGGGCCAGCTGGTGGAAGCTGTTGATGAATATCAAATGTAAAGACAAAAATCAGAGACTTTGTTTCATCGAGACAAATGTATTAAGATTATGTATTATTTGTTTTGTTTCTGAGTAGAAATTGTCTGATGCTCATGTCATTTGATAGAACTGTCCACTATCAGAGTGCATTTTCGCAAGTAGGTATACTTGTGCAAGTATTATGCTTCTTATTTACCCTCCTGTGCAAAGATGCATTCTTGACAAAGCAGTCCTATCAGTCAAAATCAGTCCAGTGACATATGTGATATGTGAATGTGCTGTACAAGGAGAAATAGAAGACATTTTTGACCGTTTTGATGGTTACAGCAAAAGCAGGGTCAGTGTAGGTCACCAAGGTCACCAAGCTTACATCACAACCTTGAAAACTGTATTTTCATTGGCCCAGAATGGTGATATGGCCAGTCTATAAGAATGCACATTACCTTGTCCTTGCATATCACATACATGTAAGCAGTGAGTTACATGTACCCTTATAAACTTCGGTATCGCTGGTATCCTTACTATTTTCACATATACTGTTGACAACAGCAAGCTGTTTCAGTGTTTTATTTTCATAATTGTAGCAAGTTAAATTCCACACCCCCTCTAGTTTCGATTCTTCCGATTTCATGCTGTGCCATTTTCCCCCACAGGTTATCAAAACAGCTCCTGAAAGAAACGTCACATGAAGCAACTCTATTCAACGACAGCCAAAAGGTTCATTGTTTTATTCCTTTGAAATTAGCCACAGAGTGCCAACTACATGTACGTAGCCCTGTTTCCGTCTTGGTAGAGCTGCTCGATTGAATTTTTCTGTCGTAGCTTCATTAATACAGGCCACATGTAGACTGTAACCCACACATTAGGGCAAAGTGAGGGCATTCTTTGGTGGAGATGGCCCCCCAACAAGGTTCAAACCAGCCAAGTTTGACACTGGAGGAAGGTATAAGGAAAAGCTAACTAGTTGGAAGTACACAGAACTGCAGTGTGCTTTTGGCACAGCCTGCAAGTATTTATGTATCTAAAATTTTTTGTTATTGCAGAGAACGTTATCAAAGATAGCTGCATGTCTAGACCTCCGAGGGAAAGCGCTCCAGGTAAGAGAAAAATGGAATCTGGGAAATATACAATGTAGTAAATATAGAAAACTGTTTCCATATGCCAGTTGTAAGCTGTGTCTTCAACCATATACACGTATATGTAACAGGAAGTTATAATCTTGTTTCCGGTTTTGCCATGTGACAGGTGTGTTAAGTCTTCATTTTTTTAATATTCTCATTTTGTATATGTGTTTGTACTTAAGTCTCCAGACAACACTCAAGGATTCACGTTAGAAGAACTGAAGAAAGTAGACTCAGGTAAGCCCAGCATTCTCTTTCATGGACTTCCCTCCACCCCGCCTTCCAAGTGGCTGTGCAATGCAGTTTGATGCAGTCGTTGAAACTGTACCTTGATGTCTCAATGAACCTTAATTTCAATTTCTATACAGGGTATTTGTTACATTTTTGTTTCTTATGCAAATAAGAATTTACATTTTATCAACAAAACTGTGATGTCATTGCGGAAAGATGAAGTTTGATTTGTACATTTTATATGTACAAATCATTGTACAATATATTTCTTATATTTTGCTGGCCTGAATTTCCTTTTGTCGTTGATGATTCATTGGTGTGTAATACAAGCGTTTAATAGTAGTGTGCCTCCAAGAGTTTGCAAAGCATTGACCAATCAGTGAAATCTGTTGACCCTTTCCGAACGTGTTTGGGTCGACAGATTTTGCACGCTGTGATTGGTCAATGCGTTGCAAACTCTTGGAGGCGCACTATTGTTAAATACCCGTATTACGCGGCAATAAGTCAACTAGCAACCCTTTGTCAGAACTGTTTCAGGTACGGTATCTCTCAATGGAGTTGACCCTAACAGGATCTCAAATAGTTTTCATGCATAGAAAAGGAGTAACAAATATGACAAACTGTCATTGCTTGGACCTTTTAAAAAGAGCCAAATAGAAAAACAATTAGTTTGAAAATATCTACTGTTCTTATTGCAGAAAATCTTCTTGTTCTAGTACCACAGAAAAGTTACATGTTTGGAACTGGGAGAGGTTGTATTGTTTGTTTTCTTGTCTCTTTCAGAATAACATTCTCTGA
Organism: Acanthaster planci; assembly: GCF_001949145.1. The sequence goes on along the minus strand of NW_019091384.1, from coordinate 563,344 downwards.
AATATGTGCAAACATATTCACAAATCAAATCTAAACTATTGTAAAAGAATACTAACTTTTTTATGCAGCCTTTGAGAGCCTGCTGTCAAGTTCACAGTCGGAGTTCCCTGTCAGTGTTCCAGTTGAAGCTGCCCTTTTCAGGTAGGATGAATGAACAGAAAGATACTCCAGTTTTTGTCGCAGATGGTGATTTGACTTATCCTTGTCGATGGATGTATGACCGGAGAGTATGGATTTCATTTTGCTAAATCTCTTTAAATGACACAGAAAGTTTCTCTGACAACTAATTATGCACTAGTCTTCTTTGGAAACGTCCCTGTTGTCTTCCAAGTTTCTTGTTAATTTCCTCACAGGCCCACAGTTAAATCGGGAAACTTTGAGCTAGATCTTGATGGAGATGAGATTGATGAGGATGAGGAGGATGAAACGGGACGTAATAAGACCTCAGTGATTGTATCACCTGGAATCAAACCACTAGGTAAGTGTGTGTGTCAAAGGTTGTGACCCCATAGGTCAGTTTTCTACCCATTGATGGGTCAAAGTTCAAAGGTAAGAATGATATAGGGGACCTGGTCAGGCTTGGTTGACTGCTTCACCTTGAATGAAAACACCAGGTGTAGACATGTCAAAGATCCCAGGAAAGATCAAAATTCAATTTGCCACCCAATGGTAGGTCAAAGGTCTTTGTGACTGCATCACTGTTTATCAAACCTCTAGGCATGGGCATGTCAAAGGTTACATCACTTTCCATTGCTGCTGGTTTGTGTAAATTGGCCCTCAGGGAGTGATTAGTATACATGCAATGTTCTTGAGTAGGCTAGTGTGTTAAAGGCTGTAGCATTGAGTTTCAGTGGCTTGTTGATGATTTCTGTCAATTGAAGTAACTGTGCACGTTTGTGGCTTTCATAATACAGGAAAACTTGACACAGATTGGAAGTTAGATGTACACTGACTGTTACCAGCATTGATATTAAATATTTTCAGGATGGTTACTTGTGATAAAAATTCAACCAGAATTTAAGTAACAAAGCCACCATGTGGGAATATGGCTTCATTGTCTGAGGCTGTCCTTGCGTCATCTGTCTTGACCTGCAGGTAAACTATTTCCTATGATACCTCGTGAGAGAGGAAGCACTAACCTCATAGTGCGAGTGGAGAAGATAGGTCTGAAGGATGCCTCAACATATCTGGACCCCTTCATTGTCATTTCATTTAAAGGTACTTTCCGGGTGAAATTTAAAAGAAATTCTTGTTCCAAGTGTCAACAACTTTTATGATGGTATTATTTTGGCTGAATATCTCAACTTTTGAAGAAGGCAAGAATACCACAAATACCACTAAATACCACAAAAACTGACTCATTTGGGAGTGTCTCAAAAGTCAGGAATGTTTGTGTTCCATTGAATCGTTCCCAACGGAACATTTACACGTTAGTGGGAATGGTCCACTTAGTGTAAAGACTTTGCTGAAGCAGTGTTCCAGTGGGTAAGCTTTGTTCCAAGTGGAACAGCTGTCCATTCCAGAATGAGAACGTGGTATTCCGAATGGAGTGTTTTGACCGATCTGAATAATGAGATGTTCCCTTAAAGAACCGCAACCTGTCATATTTTTCAACGTTCCGGGGTGCCCATGGAGCAATATTTGCTACCTGAGCAGGTCATGCGCAGCAGCTAAGTTTAAGTTCAACACACGTTTATCATGAACAGTTGCCGTGGTTATGTGGATGCCAGGGAACTTCTGCTATCCCCTTTTTTTGGGAATGGCGTTTTCTTAGAAGGTGTTACAAGCAAATAGGTGTAAATCTCTCAGATGATAAGCCAATATCAACCCTTTATGATTGGATTTTTTTTTCAACTTGTAAAGATAACAAAGGAATAGATGTTTCCAAGCCGCAAGAGACACCGGTTGCTCTGAGGAGGGAGGACCCCTACATTATCTTTGGAGTTGACGTCCATGTACAGAAATCTCTTGAAAAACTACCTAAAGGTGAAGGATGTGAAGAAAACTGAAGAACGGCTGGTCCATCAATGTATCAATATTACTTGATCATTCTCTATCACTTTAAAAATCATTATCGCTGGAATTTCCTGCCTCTTTTGCCCAGTTGGACCATCAAAATGGAGACCTTTTTTTCATTTCTTTGTTAATTTGAATGGTGTAGCTTTGTGTTTTCGTGATTTTGATATTGATTTTACTGAAAGGCGGGTGTGTCTTTAATGAATAGACAACAACAAATGAGTCAAATTGTACGTAGCAAATCTTTATTTCCATAGACATAAGCATGTGCTGCCCACATGAACCAGGAACCACATTTGGGCCAGCTGTAGCAATCAGGCTCATTCCAAAGCCAAATTTCCTGTGTGGTGTCATGGCCACCGCGAAGAGCAAGGGCTCTGAGTGTCGGTGCTTTTGTCGTATTTATTCCGTGTTCTTGTCCAGATTGAAGCTGTTAGTAATTTCCAGTTCTTTGTTGACAGGGACTGCCATTTTCTTTGAGTTCAAACACTACAAACTGAAAAAGCGAACTATTAGTACCAAGTGCTTTGCTTTCATGGAGATGGACGAAATCAAGCCAGGACCACTGGTCATTGAGCTGTAAGTATCTCAACCGGAAAGAGGTGAAAAAAAAGGCCAAGTAATTTCAGAATGATTGTTAGCTGGCCAAGAAACATGAGCTTTGACTGGATTTGGGGAAGGAAGGCTATAAACCCTTCTCTTCCACTTGTGTGGGAAAAACAGACCTGTGAAGAATGATACAATAAATAAAATACTTTTGACTGTTTTTTGACTGTTTTCTTATTGGATGGAAATTATCATCAAGTACAGAAAAAATGGGAATAGTCTTTAAATTTAGTCAAATATTTATTTAGATGGTCATTTAGATCTGACACTTTCTAATAAGAATTCCATGGAGGTGGTTGTGTTCATGTACTTGTGGCAAGATATTCGTTTTTGTCTCCAGAGTGTTAGCACATTTTATGAATAAATTTCCATAGGCTTGTACATTTTCTTGATTAAATTAAAGCAGGAAATTTACTGTTGTGACTATTACGGTATTACTTTTGAAAGTTCCTTACTATGAGCTATTTTTTTCTTGAATGACATAGCCGGAGCTGATTCTAACAATCTGTTTGAATTTCAGATATCAGAAACCCACCGACTTCAGGAGGAAAAAGCTGGCCTTACTCACTACAAAACCTCTGTACTTGCACCTGTATCTGAATCTTATTGGAGATTAGCAGCAAGATCGATGGGGGATCTTCCTAATTCCAAGATGGAGCCAAGCCTTTGAGTCAAAGGACTGATCAACATCGAGAGTGAGAAAGAATCGCTGGAGGCCAATTGCTGCCATCTGTCCAGATTTATTGACATCTTGCATAAAATAGTAGGATTCTTTGGGCCTGGTAAGAAATCAAAACAGTTTGCAAATTTGAAAGTTTTGTGCCAAAAAGGGCAGTTACCAGCCCTCTTAGATTCCTCTTTTGATGGCTCCCATGAGGGGCTGAAATCTTATTGTTAATTGTCCTTGGGAGAAATGTTGATTAATTTCTCGTAACAAACATGATAAACTGCACAATCTGTCATTTATTTCAGAAAAATGATCTTCGGGGAGAGTTAAATGCCTTCCATTTTAAAACAAAAAAGAAAAAATTCATAACATCAAATGTTTTGACAGGAGTTTTGAAGGACCATGAAATACCTCTAAATATCTCCAAATTATATTACATAAGGGGATTGTAAGCATTCAAATATAGATTCATTTATTTGTACATTCTGTATTCTACAAGTACTAGTGCAAAGCATCAAAACAAATAATGTATGTTTTCTAAACCATTACTAAAATCAGTATAATGGTACTTAGTAGCCCGTCCAGTGTTTAAAGGAACTTGAGTATTCCATTACTGGTCATGTTGTTGATTCTGTCATTAAAATGCATTCACAATGAGCATGCCTTGAAACCAAAGGAGGCTTCCTCAAAACCAGCAACATTTTGTTTCTTTTTTATTAAAGATGGACTGATGGAGATGGACGTGTTTTCCTTCAATCTTGTTCACGCTAAATACCACATCATTTATGTTTCCACATTTCCAGTTAACCCTAACCCCTAGGGACCATTGAAATCCTGCATAACCTTGTTGGGTTTAGCATGGTTAGGGTTTTAATGAGACCTGTAACAAGATTCATTACTGTAGAGTGTTAGTCCAAGGAGAACTTTTGGCATGCAGTCGTGCAAAAGTATGTACATGTACATGCAAATAACAAGGCACTGTACTTGCATGTTCATAAAATGCACAATTTTCAATCACAAATGACTCGCATTTAGATTTCGTAATACAAATCTCAAGAAATTGTAATCTTTATAGCAGTGGATCATCGAGATGTTAGGATGTTTGGACATTGCTGTATGATTGCAAATATTTTATGAGAAATTTTGAACACAGTTTTTTCACTTTTGTCAGCGGTAACTGAGCACTACTCTGGGTAATGTAATGTCACGCTTAGCAGAGCCGCCCCTTTTTTGTCAAGCTTGTAAAAATGAAATATTGCTCCATGGACGAAACTGTCCATGTTTGGAATACAACCTGGATATGCACTCTTCCTTATTTACAGCTTTTTGCTATTAAACCGGGTTCCCTAACAACTAACAATGCATAATTCTACCTTGTCCCAAGACTAGAAAATCACCATTGCAGGTTACACCTAGAGGAAGTAATGGAGATGGACACCTTTGTAAAGTCAGTTACCTTGCCTGGACAGCAGCAGTATAACACTACTTTAGTCTAGCTTTTAACTGTGACCACACCCATTCAATATCCCCTCTCAAAAAAGGAGGGCCCAAGTGCCCCTCCTGCAAAATGTACCCTGTTTATGCCAATACTGAAAAGTTGCTTCATGTATTCTCTCACCTGTATTCATTATGAAGTTGTTATTTTCAATTTCTAACATAGACAGCTCTAAGCACAACTCATGCACATGCCAGTAACGATGGGAGACGTGTGCCGTCTATTGCACCACTCAGAAACATTAAGGGCTATATATCATGTATAGTACTAATTACTTGGCAAAGTGTTCCTGCCTTATTGCTGTCTTCCCAGGTGTATACTGGCCATGTGCCTGGATTTGTCTGTGTGGATGTAATCTGTGCAGTTACGAAAAGTTCTGGAATGCACAAAAAGTAATTTAGTACATTTTCAATTTCATGGTTTATATTTTTTAATGAGATTTCAGAGTCGGTCTTTATTTTTAATATTTTGATGTGGCCTCAACTCTACTAATGCTGGGGGATAGTTTTCCTGAGATTGTTACTGTCATGCAATTTTTGTAGGCCTAGTGTTTTGCCGTCCACTTGACAACAATTTTGTAACCATTGGACATGCCTTTTACTGTTCTTGTGAAATGTCTATTCTTCCCAAGAAAGGTGGGTCTATATGTTAACTCTTCAGGTTGACATGCTCAATGAATGGACCAATGTGTGAGATGTTTAACCATAAATGAACGTAACTACAAAACCTTTTGTCAGACTGAATTGAAACACTTGCAGTGTCTTTGCATGCGTACCAAATGCCCAAAACGATTGGTCACAGGACAACTAAGGGGGGGTTGAATATCCCACCCCACCCCCAGCTTCAAGAAACCTCAAAAATTCTCCCGTAAAGGTCAATGTAATTAATTACTCAAAGTTTGACATTCATAGTACCTTATTCCATTTCTCGTGTCAAACATGCCAAAAATTCATTTAAAACCAGTACTCGCATTAAAAATAGGAAACGGTCGACTTTTGTTAGCTTTGCTTTTATTTTTCTCACTACATGTAAATACCAGAAGTTGAATAAATCCCAGGTAACATGATCAAATATGACAGAAAATATAATTTATCCAGACCTGCCTTGAGTCTTCATGTCCCAAGTTAACTTAGAATTTGAATGGTATCCATTGTTTTTTAAGTGCACATATGGTATGATAGATGCAGCGTTCGAACTGTGTGCCAGAACACAGCATGAGCATTGTCCCTGACTAATGCAGTGCAGTTCAGTACAATGATGAGACCGAACCCTAATCACACAAAAGAGGTTTTGGTTCGCTGGGATGCACATGAGTAGACCTTTTGTGTTTATCCCTCCATAACAAAAGCAGTTACCAGAAAGGTGGCTGCCGTGCAGAACCTCAATACTGAATGGGGATACAGGTGATGGTTGCCGCCATCAAATGTGCTCATTGGTGAGTTATGCCTTCACAAGACAAGGGAAGTTGTCATGAGCACCAAGTAGCATCACTGAACTGAGTGAAGATGTGTGCTTCACGCTGTGCTGGAGCACTTTTGCATATGCATCACGGGACAAACATTTTGGCCAATGCAATCCCGACTTTTTCATTTTGGTGCACAAACTCATTGACAGTGCACAGGAAACCTGAGAAAACTTTGTCACAGTGCAACAGTGCTTCCATTTAACACACTGACTGCCGACTTTGAGTCCTAGGAAATGAAAGGCTATTGTAATGTAAATTGAACATGCTGGCATCACTGAGAACACAAGGTACGCTGCTGGCAGTGGCGCGGGCGTACATCTTTTAAAATGCTCATGTTCACCTTGACACCCGAAAAGAACATGTACCGTTTAAATATGCACGCATGCATGCATCACTGGGTAAATAGGAAGGGCCTGTGATTTTATGCACGGCAGTCAATGTGTTAAAAACCATCAGAGACCTAAACTGTGGAAGTCGGCATCTGCAGAAAAAATGTAGGGTACAATAAGCCAGCTTTTTTCATTGTTTCGTGAAAGCAAATTAGAAACAAACAAAAGCAGCCAAATTTGGGGAGTGGATGCATACCTAACATCCGTGCAGTGGGGAATTTGCATGAGACATGCAAACAAGATGTGAGGTTAAATGTACCTAAAAGCCAACACAACGTAAGCTTGGGAATTCCAAAATTGTGAATTCCGCAGAAAATATCGGTAGGAGAATGAAATATCCCGTGTCACTTGAAACACTTTGAGCTCTTTCTGAGACTGACCATACATCTCAGTTGGTCACCCAAGGAATATCACTACCCCAAAAACAAAGCTTTTTTTATACTGCATTTAATGCTAATCTATTACAGCACTATCACACATTTCTCGTACACTATAACAACTACTTGATTCATTGTAATGATACTGTTCCTTCAAAAGCATGACTAAAAGCTGAATACATGTATTTCAAATGTGAATGGTACATGTAAATTGGAAGCTGCTATTTAGATCATACCTAAGTGAAGATATGTAGTATAGATCTAAAGGCTAACATGTGAGCAATGCTTCCAAAGGAATACCCTGACTATAACTGTGAAATACATAATTGAAAATGACAGACTTTGTATGATGCAGAAGATTTCTGTAATACCCCGGGATATCTCCTTTACAACTTTCACATTTCCTCCTTCGGTACACAGAAAATTTCCAGGCTACTAACAATTATCTGTTCAATCTGTAAGGATCAAAGTTCTATCCTGTGACAAAGGAGAAAGTTCTAAAGCTGGTATCAGGCATGTTCCAATCACAACTCATATAAATCATCTGCTTAAAATTGACTGCAACGTGCATGCCTATAAAGTTACAATCACAAACACATTCAGCACATTAAAAAAGGAATCTCACTGGTGAGCAGGGTGGCTGAGCACATTTTAAAAATTGGAAGAGTTTTGTAAGCAGCACCAAGAAATTTGGGCAACGTGGCAGAAGATGAGGTAATGTAGGTAGATAGTACTGGTGACTGACTTTCTAAGCATATTCCTTGCAAGAAAACAGAAAAAAACAAGGAATACATGTGAATTGTTTAAACCCAAAAGCCTTTTTTTGGCAAAGCAACAGAAGATAAGAATGAATGCAGTTTCAAACCTTACAACATATAAAATGAAATCATCTAATTACTGCAATTATCCAATCAAAACTAAAAAAGTGCCGTGAAGCTACAATTCCAACTGTCTGTACTTCTCTACTTAATGAATTTTCATGCACCTAACCAACTACCACGCCACAGTCAATTCATCATAGCAATACTGAACAAAACATGAAAGAACTTCAAAGCTTCACAGAAGTTTCTGAATATTTCTATCTACTTGGACAAAGGTTCGTCTCAATACATAATTTGCTGTCGATCATTTAATTTTATCACTGTGCATCATTAATTAAGGACAAGTTCGGCAAATTTGCTTTCTCCGACAATTCCAGATCACATTGACACTGTCACATGACCAGCCTCTGTCAAGAAGTGCCATTTGATACAGTTAAATGTCATAAACTCCCATCAAACATGATACAATTTTAAACACTCTAAAGCTAACAGCTACAAAAAAATCATAGCTCAAAGTACGATTTTGTTAGCATCATCAAGTTATGACTGAAACGTTTTGTCATTAAGCTGCTTTTCTACATTTCTCCTTTACTGAGTCCAAAGCTAGGCATAATTAGATTTTATCTTTTCTTATGCTTGAAAATGCACTATCCTTGTAAATACATGTACCTTCCACCTTTATTACACCAAGTTGAAATCACCTACTCACATAATAACACCAAAAGAAGTTTTCCATCTCTTTTATGACTACTTTATAATAACACATCCACAAATATCCATCACCACAAATACAAATGACAGAAAAATAGATGGTGAACTACCAAAAGATATTGCCTACATGCACGAATTTAGATATTCAAGCAATGAATACAGTAATTTCTTTTACATTTCTACTACTTGTTACAATAAGGAATAATATTGTGAAGGTATTCTACTTCAGGGTTAACCTGATGGTAACTCTTGTTGATGCATGTTGATCGTATCTTTTGGATTTTATTCATGCATAGAAGTTTTTTGTTACACTGAATAGTGAATAAAGATTAATCATCCAAATATCATGATTTTTTTAAACATCTGAACTTGGAGCTCGTTCTAGCAATGAAGCAGTCGTGTACCGTGTTGCTCTCAGAATGTTCTCCCCTCGCAATTGGTGTTAAACAGTTGGGGCTCTCTACGAGTACATTCCCACTGCCAAGAACTACAAGAGTGAAAATACAGTGTCATAATAAAGGTGATTCTTTTACAACAGTGAGTTCAGGCTCTCCTCAGAAGACACCACTTTGTATCTATTCTATAGTTGCTGCTCATGAATATAATTGTAAGTGGCTGCTCATGAATATTATAAGTGGCTGCTCATGAACATTATAAGTGCTGGCTCATGAATATTGTTATAAGTGCTGCTAATGAATATCATAAGTTGCTGCTCATGAATATTATTTGCAAATTTCAACTGGTAAGGGATAAGGTACCTGTGTTTGACTCCAAACACCAACACCAAAACAAAACCAACCCCCCCCCAAAAAAATAACAACTGACCCTGGATATTGTGAAAATAGGTAATAGATGTGATTTGTGGTAATGATTGTTTTACCTCATCCAGCTTGTACTGGGCCAATCCACGGGATGAATTCCGTTGGAAGGACTCTATTGGGGGAAAACAAAGACAAACTAACTGTATTTTGACTGGCTTCAGAATGAATATTCAAAGTAACCGCATTGGTCATACGCATTAAAGATGTTAACCCTAAGGAAGTAAGGTAACAATTGCACTAGCATTTACTGAAATTTGATTTTGGCAGGTAGGCATCTGAACAGTTCAAGCACAACCAAAGTAACATGTTTTGTCATAATGGAAATTAAGAGTTCATCCTGCTGATTGTGAAAGAGTATTTATGGTATTAAAGTCCTTGGGAGGATACATTATAACAATTGCACTCAGGAGAGCAACTGGTTGCCAGCTGTGCTAAACTCACTGGAAATTATGGTTTAACCACTTTGAGACACCAGTTTAAAGCACTGCCTAAGCAGCATATTACTTCAATGGTCATTACAAAAATAAAAAAGAGCAACAGACAGAGCCAAACAAAGAACCATCAACTCACCAATCAAGTGCTTGAGCTTGATGACACAGGAAATGAACTCATCAAAGTTGATCAACCCTTTCTTGTTGGCAAAGCGCAGCACTAGTGCTCCCAGGGTCTGGTTGCTGACAGAGTAGCCTGCAGTGTGCAGACATCAAAACAGAAAAAAAATCAACCATGTCATTGGCTCACTTAATGTTGTGAACTGCGTATGCGTATTACCTTGGTGCTTTGTTGAAATCACCGGCCCCGAGAGGAATTGCTTGCAGCACAAGACTCTCCTGGCTCAGAATATGAGAATAGTCAAACAGCTCTGGTGAAGTTAATATATCCCCACATAAAAATACTGAATTAAGTGATCCACACGCCACTGTCAACACTGAGAAAAATAGTCAGGGGAAGAAATAAAAATCATCTTTCAAGTGTCTGGGATTTGCTTATCAACCCATTCAAAGAAATAACCAGACCAATCAACGACGACTTGAAACATTTCCCCACCCTAATGCACTTACCAATGGACCTCAGAGCATCACGCAGTTCCATTGTATTGAAAGAACCAGATTTATCTTGATCATACTTCTGGAACACAAGCTATTGAAAAGAAAGTCATAAAAATCAAAGCCTTCAAAAGGACAATTAACTGAAACAAACAAATCCCACTCCAGTCAATTTCTTTGTTAATCTTTACAATCATTAGTAAGAACCTAGTCAGTTTCCCTATATAATTTGTTTCATGATTTGTTTCATGTTCAAAAAGTGGTATCCTCTTAGAGTGATCCTTGTTTACCACTTTCCAGGTTGTATCATGTTATTGGGGCATGATCCCTGGCTACATGGTGTTTCAGGTTTAATGGCTTTTGGCTAGCGCCCCCAAAGTGAGATATTGACAAATAGGAAGAGCCACCAATACAGGGCTGGATAGCTCAGTTAGTAGAGCACTGGTACGGTATTCCAGAGGCCGCAGGTTCCAATCCCACTGCAGTCAATTTTTTGGTTCATCTTTACAATCTCATGAAACAGAAATTCTTAAATATTTCCTAGCCCAGCATCTGAAAGAAGCCCCTTTCTTTACTGACTAATTAATGCTACAAGATGAAGGAGCGACTGGTTTGAAATTAGAAACAGCTGGCATTTTGCTTTGAAAGAAGTCAACTGATTCAGAGCATGTCCGTCCCATCCAACAACTGCAATAGTCCTCACCTTCCACTTCCTGATGTTCATCCACACATCCATGAACTCCTCAAAGCCTAGTTTGCCAGAACGATCCTCCTAAATATGCTGTGTTAAGGACAATTACAGTCCTTAGGAAACTATTGGAACCAGTCCCCAAACCAGACAATCTTGCCTAATTTTAATTTTGATGCTGTCAGTGTAGGAATGTCTCCATTGAGCTGCAACTGCATAATTTCAGCTGCAGCCGGGTATGACACTACTTCTGAAGCCCTTGGCTAGCACCCGGTATCAAAACTTTCCGACTCTGCGTGAGATTAGACAAGGGGTCTGACTAGTACTAACACACTGTGCTTGCACTTTGCACATGATCACAGTGAGTATTCTGACCCACTACAGTGGGTTAGAATACTCTATCCCTAGTTGACAGTGTTTGTTGCTTGTGCAACAAAGTAACCCAGGGTAGTTTGGTAACCAGACTATCTGCTTTGTGATGCTTCTGTAAATTAATCAATCCCGCAGTGACCAGACTCTCAGTAAAGAAACATGTGCATATCCTGGCAAGCAAGACTGTTCACATGAGCCACCATAGACCAAGAACTACAGATCTGTGAAACTACAAATTTACCAGTGCAATTGTGGGATGCACGTCCTCTTAAACATTGTACAAGAAATGCAACAGAAAACAACCAACCAAACTGTACAATTCATCAATTTGTGGATTCATTTGAAAAAATACAAACAACAACATATGGACATGAAAACAAGAAACTTCTGAATGTGTGATCGTCAAGATTTGGTAGAATGTCTAGGTCCAAGGATACATCACAGGCTGCCACAATGGACTTGCAGGCATCAATAGAGAAGCCATCTGACCCAGCCAACTCTGATCATCAAAAGGGAAATGTCTGAGTTAATTGATGATATGAAATTGGAAATGAAGAGAGGAACTTAAGGAACAGAGGAAATCCGAATCAAAACTTCCATTTTCTTGTTCCCTGCCCCAAAAAGAAGAAAAGACTTGAACCATTTAAAACTTCTGATCCCAGTTTTCCTAATGGTAAAGTTCACCGTAAGAAGGTACAGTGTTTTTAAATGTTTTGTTCCAAACATACTGACTAAGCACAAGTTAGAGTTGTAAAATTAGTGAAAATGACATTTACAATCCAATGTCAGTTTTGCAGAAATTACGTACCACATTAGATGAAATATCACCAAACCCCTTTTTAAGTAAGAAACTTTGTCACAAACAACTGTAACTCAAATGCAACAATATTTTAACTAGTGTGCACGACTGATTAAAAATAAAAACACACCTTTCGTGCTTAGTAAAAACCAAAAACACACACCACAAAAAACCTTTTTCAGAGGCCCTTAAACTTGTCCACTACTGGTTTATTAAAATGACATTAATGATGTCTAGCACTCGGGAATGCCGAGTACAGCAATAACGTGCAAGCTGGAAGGTACATTTAACAATTGTTGACTGCTGTGGTGTGGGATATAATGTTTTGAACACCCTCGGGCACGCATAGCGCCCTCAGCTTTGGAGGGTGTTTACAATGTCATATCCCACACCACAGCGGTCAACAAGTGTTTTGTCACACCTCTGTCTTAAAAGAATTTATCCAAAGAAACAAGCTGAACACCATCAGTAGAATAAGATGTCTCAAGGTGAGTGTGACATGTGGATATGTCGCCCTGTCATGTGTTTGTTCTGGGCCAACAAACGGACAGTATCTAAGACAGAGGTATGACATGTGAAAATATGGTCAACTCCATGCAATATATGTTTTGCTCTTTGTGCAAATAGTGGACAAGTTTCAAAGCCCCATTCAATCGACATGTGCAAATTAGAACACATATTACTTATACTCATACGCATATTCAAGCTTCACAAAACAACCAACTCTACTTCTCAAAGCATTCTCTAGTCAAGCACATTTATCTTTTTTTCAGTGCATAGTCGTGCTTTTTGTTAATACACAAACTGCCTAGCACTGAAAAGGAACAGCGGCACTCAAGAGCCTCTTCTGAGCAAAACGCCCATTTTCTAACCGATGTTAACATCTTTAACAGGCAATGAATAAAAGCATTCGGTTTGAGCAAATTTTGTCACTTTTTAAACTACATTTTACAGGAATTGGCTGTAGCAACAGATATTTTCATGACAAGCAAGCAACAACAATATACACGGCACGGGGTAGATTTGCCAACACACAACATGTGCAATTTCAGGCACAATTTCAGTGTCATGAAGAGTTTGTTGAGATGGGAGATGTTCCTTTCATGTAATAATCCACTGAATCAAACAACGGGGTAGATTTGCCAACACACAACATGTGCAATCTCAGGCACAATTCTAGTGTCATGAAGAGTTTGTTGAGATGGGAGATGTTCCTTTTATGTAATAATCCACTGAATCAAACAATGGCTAACTCGGTATTAAAAAATGAGGTTAAGGAGGTAAAAAAATTAGAAAAGGCAAGTGCTGTTTGATGGAAGAGGCAGACCTTCATTATTTCCACATCCCTTTTGTTTACAGTTTCTATGAAGAGATAATGTATCAAAGCTTTGCATCTGCAGACTAACTGTTGCTTTCATTTAACTGAAATGAATTTCAATTTTCAAAGTTTAATGATATTCACAATTTTCAAGCCAGGCCTCTTAGGAAAGTGGGTGAATGACACCAACTAGGACCAGACTGCATCAATATCATGTCAGGTTTCCACTTCTTAATCTTGGTGATTCAAATATCTACATTTATAAGTACACTGCAGTGTGACTGCCTGCATAAAGTTGGCATTTACTCTGAGTGTGAACCCATCTTAAGGCAAACCAATACAGGTAATAACAACATAGGACTGTCTCCAAGTGGACACTTCACACTGCAGAGAATGTTTACTAAACTGCCTAGCACGCAAGTCTTTGAAGATTTGATGGTAGGTTTGGCTCACGAGTTACTTGCTGGTAGAAGCCATATCCAATGAACACAAACCATTCCACAAACATACAAAACATCAACACGGTGGATAGATACATGGACACTAAACCTTGAAAAGTGTTAATGGACTGACATAATTATGTAGTAGGATTAGTCAAAAAAAAATAACATCAGAGGAACAAATGTGATGGTTACGACAAAAACAGTGTGTATCCCTGGTAACTCTTGGAAATGGAAGGTTAAAAGGTAATATCATCTGTAACAGTTGTTGCTTTTAATGAACCATATACTGTGTCATGATGGACAAAAAATATACATATGAGTAAATAGAAATGGGTTTGTTAAACAATTGTTGTAGTCAAAAAAACATGTGCACAAAAATTCAACAAGTCTTCGGAGTTCGTGTTGAACATACTGGACAAAGTCTTCCACGGATGTACATGTACAAATCTGAAAACAGTCAGGAAAATTCTGACATCGCCGCAGGAACAGCTTTTAAAACACAAAGCTACGAAGCTATTAATATGTGCAGAATACTACGGTGATGTGGACCATACCATTTCACGGCCCCACCGCGTGTGAACAAGACAGAACCAAGCCAAAACCAAACATACCAGCATTAATCAAAGTGAGTTGTGTTAGCAACAAAGCACTGGGCATAGCTCACCACTAGATCTATGTAAATCTATTGAGGCAATGGATGTAAATGTATCAGCATCAGAAATTTGGACATGTAAAAGAGATGGGGGAAAAAGCCAGTCAACAAAATGCGGGACACACACATGTATACAGAATACTATGCAAACACTAGGAACACCTGTAAAAGCAAATTAATATTACTTGTGAGTTTATAACATTTTCTGCACATGTTATACATGGACACACTTCCAATTCCCTGTAAATACATGCGAACAACGTCAGGGTATTTGCACGATTTTTATCTCATCTGCATTTGCTGCACATATGGGGTTTTTTTCGGAGGTGGTAGTCTTGAAATTGGTATTGTGATACTGAGTCAAAATGATGATACCAATTTCACTTTAAGAATCCTGTTTATCTATGTGCCAAAATACCACACTTATAAACGTCAAAGGATTTTGACATGAAGGGTCCTATAACAGTTACATGAATGCAGGAGATTGGATTTGATGTGCAGGAGTAACATAAAACAAAAGCAAATTGAGAAACAGACTGGTGTTTATTGCAGAGTGGCACCTTCAATGACCTGCAACTAAAACCATGGCGATGCCTACAATGCCACGAAGAAACCAGACAGTAACGGCTGCTGTCTAACAACTGCTGTCAAAAACTAAAAATCAGGTATGGAAGGGAATTAAACTGCAGACAAGGCGGGCACACGGCAAATAAAGCAGAAATTACGGACCACGAGAAGCGACCAAAACCACAAGCTGTCCTGCTAGTAATGCTCACCACCTCCCTCCGTATCTGCCTCCATGATGGATGGGGTTGAGAAAGAGTAGCCACATGCAACATTAACCCCCCCAAAAATGAGTAGAAGATTGCATTCCAGGGGGGAAAAGAGATGGCAGGTAAGTAATGGATGGAAAATAACATGCACCATTAGCAAAAAATCTTTATAAAGAGGTTTACAAATGTCCTTCCTCATAAGAATAATTGTTACAAAAAAATCTATGCACATAAACATGTACATGTACAAAGAGTAGGCTTATCTTCAAGAAGAAACAAGGTCTCACTTTGTGCATGGTAATTACACACAACCCCACATTGTAGTTGTGGAGACCACACTATTTAGTGGAGACATTGGAGACGCTAAATTCTTGACAATCTTGTTCAATTTCACAAAAGACGACACTTGTTTCCAGATTGGGACACCGGCTAGGGAAAATGAAGACTGACAAGCTATTTGTTGATTTATGAAATAAGCTACTTGTGGATTTATACAGTATGTGGGAGATGTCTGCTACTTGCTTTATTTTGAGTTTACAAAATTCATCATCATCCGGTTTCTGTTTTTGACTTTTACTTTAATAGTTCAATGCATTTTGAATATTAAACAGGGTTCCACTGCCCGTCTGCACCACGTGTTTGTATCTATCATCTAGCTACAATAGTGACTTGAACTTCAAAGGTGGTATCCTGGTATTCTGTGACTTCTCAAATGATGCACTGCTCCAAAGATGTAAAGCAAATCAGGTACTTTTCATGGAGGTACTAGCTAGGCATGTAAAATTGGTAGATTTGAGAGAGACTGAAAGTACCCTCCAGTTCTTATCAGAAACATACAAAAGAGGTATTTTGCATGGTATTACTGCAAACCTATACACCTGCAAGCACCTGCTGTGTTTCACTGCTTGACATTTTCACAAGCTTGAATGTTAACAAGGACTGTGTATGCATTTTATTTGGTGTCATTTCTCTTCCACAGGTTACATTGTGCATTTTGGTTTTCAAGATACTTACCCTTCTTGAGAGCAGCATTCAGGATCTCTTGCAGCTCCCATGCATCGACCTCCATGTCCTGTCAAACCAAATGCAATAGTCAAAATACAAAAAAAGAAGAAAGAATCAGTGGTCAGTCTACAGAAGTGACGATAATGGCAACATATGGCTGTGACAATGACAGCCGGTGCCACAAAAGATGACAGAACCGATGTTGATGGAGATTCAAAATAAGGGGTCAGAGTCTGAGTGATGCTGGATTAAGATTGAATTTGGAGAAGAAATTTAGGAATCAATAAAACCTGCAAAACTTTCCAAAGTACACAGAAGCAAGGTAAACAGCAACAGGAATTACTTTTCATTTGCGAGTAGTGGTTTTTAAATATACATTGTTTGCAGAAGCATTTATCGTATCTTACGTCGCCGGTGATCTTTTTGAAGAAGTCAAGGAATTTAGTTTTCATAGCATCTTCAGCGGCAATGGTCTCGGCACTCTTTTTCTCTGGCTGTTGGCAAAAGCACACAAGAATTACAAGATGAGTGGCAGGTGATATAATGACTGGAATAGCCATGTTGTATGCATGCGGCCATCTTAGATGGTAAGAAAGGCTGGTGCCGACGGTCAACCGACTAGCATTGTTATGAACATCCTGCAGGTTACATGACTAAAACCTCACTGCAATATTTCTCCTCATGCCATGACATCGGTATTATCAATGTAAACACCAATCTGTATTCTAGAGTCATTTTCAATCACGTACTGTACATGTCACTTTGATGTTTGAACACATTCTTGTACTCGCATGTATAATTATTCCCCATTAATTTTTCCACACAGTTTTCCCATATTGTCAGTGGCTCTCAGTCACAGAATAATACTCACTGATACTTGATTTTAATGCCATTTGAAGAATGTGAACCATGCATGACGAAGTAATAATTTGTTGAGTTAGTAAGATTACCAATATGATTATCCCTACCACACTGGTGAGGTGGCTAGTGGTTTAACACAAATGAATTTTATCATGGCGGTGGGATATTTGGAGTGTCCACAAAATGTTGATTGTTGGTATGTGCATTGGGACTGTTCCATACATGTACATGTACTTATGATAGTTTCTATGTGACAATAAAATCGAATTGCCTATGAAATAATGCTGGTGGTTCCCGCTCACGTGTGAAATATGAAAAACACATTCAATAATGACCTTGAGACAGTTGTTGATTTACATGTATTCAGTATTAGTGAAAGGAATGTTCACCGTTGTACATACAGTATTGATGTTACACGTTTGTTTATGCAGCAAAGCCTGGATTGGTTTCAATTTCACAGAATTCATATTATATATTTGCACTGCAAAGACTTGTGAAGCTGCATTGGCAGCTCTTACACAGTCACTCACTCAACCGTACAGTAACATGCAAACTGGGAATTCAGACAGAAAAGAGGAAATACCTCTATGCATTAGATTTTGTTTATTTTTTTTTCAACTTGTGCATTTGGTGTCTGGTACATGAGACGTGGAAGAGAAGGAAATTGTGTGATCTGTGGAAAAACTTGCATGTCTGATGCATGTATCAACATCACCATCTGAGCATGCAACCATCACAAAGGACTGAAGATTTTTTAGATGACGATGAGAATGTAATGGGCCCTGATCCTTGTTCTTTTGGATGCTATCAAAATATTGACTGATCAGAATTTCAAATATTTCGTTGGCTAGCACAAAAAAAATCACATTTATATTCAACATGCTTTTATAGTATCACATACAAAAAATGCACTCTGTTAAGCTAATCTATTTCCAGGTGGGTTTAATATTAGTTCAAAATTGCATTTCTCGAATGTTTCATGTCTTTTATTTTGTGTTTTGTTTTAAATGGTTCACGCTGAGGCTCTTCTCCCAACCCTCTCTACGATGTCAAGAAAAAAATCTTGGATGTTTCACTAGTAAAGTGAAATGTTTAAAAAAAACAACTGCAGGCAAGCATCAAGTCCTTTTGAACTGAAATGCAATGAAGACATTAATAGCAAATTTGTCAGTATAAATGCTTTCTTTTGAATCTTTTGTATCTCCTTTCTTGCCCATAAAATCTCTGAAATCAGAAAAATGCTTGATGAATCACATGACAAGATTGTAAGTCAACGAGCCTGAGCTCATGGACAGAAAGAGAAAAAGTAACTGTTTGGGGTTTTGAGAAGTACAGAAACGGCTGTCTGTTGTTTTTCTAGAGATTCACTTTTCTGATGAACTTCATTATCAGCCAAACCAAACCTTTTCTTGTTTGGCTTGTTTCTGAAACTCCATCATTTTCTCACTGTGGTCACTTCAAGACTCGTTTTGTAACATAAAATCCAAAATGCTCGAACACAAAGGAACTGTTAGTAATCAGGGCTCCTGAGCATTTCCGATAAAAATATGATACTAAATTTCTTTTTTTTTTTAAAGAATTACCAGGACTTTGGATTCAATACAGCATTTCACATTTTATCTTTCTTTAATTTCATTTTTCTCTTTCTCAAATGAAAGGGACCTTTGTTTCAAAATATAGCCAACAAGTTCACAGTTAGCACAGCCTTATCAAGTTAAATTTGTCACACCACAAGCAATGTATTTTTAAAACAAATGCTCCGATCTTCTCCACAACTTTTAGAGATTCATTTTGGAATACTAGAGCATTACTGACCATATTTTCTGCAAGCAATGCACATGAACATTAAGAACAAATGCTTTTCTGAAAAACAGCGGGTATATGCCCATATTTTTTTCCACAACTTCTTTCTGTTGGGCATCTGGAAGTGATTTTTGGGGGGCTTAGTAATGCTAGGAGCCTTGAAATCTGTTAGTGACAAGGCAAAGAGAAAGACAGAAAGAAAGAGTAGAAACCCCTGGAGGAGAAGCTGATTGGAGAGAGGAGACTTGAGTGACAGAGATCTGAAATAAATGTTGAATGCAAGCATACATACATCTGTCTTAATTCCAAGGCCAATGAAATACAAAATTGTGTTTCTGAATACACATCCCACCAAATCAGGACAGAAGTTAAATTAAACATTGATACACTGTCCAGACAGATGCATCAAATTGCTTGACATAAGCTGTGACTTGAGAATTGAATCCACGGTGGTGGAAAAGGTCTAAAATGGTAGGCTTGGAATGTACAAGAAACACAACTTGCTGTATTTTCCAACCAAGGCCGAAGCATTCGGCAGTATCAGATGTGGATGTCCAATATGCTAAGGTGCAGATGAGAACCAAATAACCCCAACAGTTTGTAGAATTGTGCAAAACCCAAGTAACTCAAGGCGTGGTGGTGGATTCAAGTTACCACATGCAAAACAAAATATCTTCTGTTTCATTTGGTTTTGCTTTGCTAAAGCTGAGATTGGGATTGAGAAAAGAACTCTATGCAATATCAAACCCTCTTTCCTTATAAAGCACCAACTGCAAAATACCCTTCACTTGGATACACGAATATATCCAACTGATATGCATGGTTTCAAAGATGCAAGGCAAAGTCTCCTCGTTTGGTTTCAGATCAGCTTCAGAATGACGACATGAATAGATGTACATGTATGCACAAAGAACGGATAAATGCCAGGCTGTAAGGAAGACACCAGGTCCATGTTTGACAATGCATGAATAATGCATGATTCCATATCTGCATATCAAATCCTCCTGACACCGTTTACCTTGGAAGCAGCCCTGGCAGATGGCCCCTGTCATGGAGCAGTAACAGGTGTGGAATATCACAAGACAAATGTCTGGTTAAAATCATTGCAGGAGCAGACGGAAGTGAGATCGCATGATCTGTAACCCATTATCATGTGATTTACAAGGTGGCATCTGGTAATACGCAGTTCACTGTGCTTCTACAAGTACTTTACTACAATAGTTGGGCCATAAAAAACAGCACAATAGCTTGCATGGCCATTTGCTTTCATAAATTATATTCATATATTATTTTATCTTTTTCCTAACTATGTGAAGCATAGCTGAGTAAAAACATTACATGATGATTTGATATGCACAGAATGCATTCACAACAAATGTTCAGGTTCACAAGGAATTGAGTTCAAATCAACGGAAATCCCCCTTTCAGGATAGTTCTCAATGAAGTCTAACACAACATAATTGGAAATTCATTGTCAATGCAGAGGTCAGTAACTTAATAGGTTTGCTAGTAGTTCCACCCTAAAGAAGGCTGAATTATTCCCAGACCATTGATTCCATTCTACATTGCTGCATCAGAGAACATCTTGAATGTTGTGACTCTTTCAAACAATGTATTCACATAAACACAAGATCAGAATTTGACTGTGAACACGACATGGCCCCCTCCCCCCTGAAAAATTATTCATGAACAGATTACTTACCTCCCTGGGAATGTCCACAATTCCTGTCTTCTCATCCAAAGTTCTGTTGGGTCAAACAAATTATTGTTTACAGTTCAAATTTCCCTTTTCTTCTGTTTTTTTTTGGCGGGCAAGGATACACTGTTGATTTCAGTACAGTTACAATGTAGTGTAAAACATTTGGCCAGGCGATATAATGGGATCACATGGGATCTACATGCAGAAAAATCTGGTCAACTCCTGCCCAATGCCCACACTGTATATTTTTATCTGTCTGAAGATAACACTCAGATTAAGAAATGTCTAACTCCATTTCCCCTGGCAGGATGAAGGAAGAAACATACTTGTATCTGCTACACTTAAGCTCTCAAGCCTATCATGAAAAGAGGGAAGCTTGTTTAAATTATGAGAGCAGATACAGAGGCAAGGTACGTGCATGGCACACTTTTTGAAGAAAAAAAAAAGAAGAAAAACTTGCACAATTCCTGGCAAAATTCAATACTAGTCAACAAAATGAAAGACTCGTTACAGATCCAATGAGTGAGTAACGTCATTATGCTCAGCACTTACACAGAGGAGCTGTCCTTCAAGCTGTAGATACGCAGCAGGAAGTCCCCGTCCTGGTTGGGTTCAAAGGTCGAGGGGACGATGCAGTAGCGACCTGGGGGCAACTTGAAGCGGCCCATGATCTCTCGCGTGTTGATGAAAGTGGGTGACCGAGCCTTGGAGGCATTGTACAGGAAGAAATCCTTGGGCAGCTTGGACACTTTGTCATCCTTGTACTGTACGGGCAAAAACGGTTGATAACAAATAAGCGTGTGGGTGAATGCACTATGAAACACAGTGTATGTGAGCATGCTCAAGACACGACCGTACTTACGATGAGTCAATTTCTTCAGTCCCATCACAAACGAGGAAACTGACAACACACAAGGTGGGTTAGGCCAAGAATATAGATGAGACAAGCTTTTCTTCAACCTGGCAGTGTCAAACAGCAGTTAATAGCATCTTTATTACGAGTATGATAATTGGGACACACTTTTACAGTTGCTTTAATCCCTGGAAATCCAAAAGGAACGTGATGTAATCATCTAGAAGCATTTATCTGCCTGTGCCCAGTGGCCGTGCCCAGTGGCCGTGCCCAGTGGCCATGCCCAGTGGCTGTGCCCAGTGGCCGCGCCTAGTGGCTGTGCCCAGTGCTGCTGGAGTTTTTTATCATAAAGGAAAGACAATGTGGTAGGTTTCATGCAGTTTCCTCATCGCCCAGTTCAACTCCAAATCCT
The DNA here is from genome assembly GCF_001949145.1 of Acanthaster planci. The sequence continues at coordinate 541,252 of NW_019091384.1, read as the reverse complement.
GTATATCAATATTCAAAGACTGTATTCAAAGTCAAACATTTTGTTGGGCACAGCAAACAATGCTAATGATGTATTCCTCAGACATGAAGTGCAGATATAACAACGCAGCCCATGGTATGACTTGCGGATGAGTGCAACTTCGGCATGCATGCCGTTCTTTCCGGTGCTCATGGTGCAAGAAGAATAAATGTGAGGCAGAAAAGTCTCTTCTGAGCGTATCTCTTGCATCTTTGTGATGTCTGAGAAACATTCCACTAGAGTATATCAATTTTTTTGAATGATGTTGGTCTTGAACAATTTTTTGAAAGAAATATACCCCAATAGAAAATGAATTTTTAAGTAGTATCGTTCGTTCTTGATGTTACACTTAAGTTTCCCCAAAATAGCAGGCTACAGCAATAGTTTTAGCAAATTGCACTTGTAGAAAGACAGTATGTAAGTTTTTGTCACTGACTTGCAGCACCAGCAGAAGTGTAGCACGAGATAAACAAGTTGGGAGATCAACGACATGTTGCCAATAATTGTCCCCAAGTTAGAGTGCATGAGATTGGTGAACTTGTCCAGCCAAATAGGCTGAGACACTACACAAATGTGTAACACGGAAAAATGGCAAGGAAGGGGATTACTACAAGTATAAATAAAACCACAAACTACTCAGGGATCTTTAGGGAAAAGTCACAGGACACTGGTTCCCAAAGCATGTCTCTGGCACTGGTATAAAAATAATATGTAATAATAATATCCGGCCCTGAAGTTCTTTGAGTTGGCTCGATCACCGTCACAGTTTCTTCACCAAGTCAGCAGATTATTTGTGTTTGAGAGTGTGGAATCAATTTTGTCGACTCCAGCACGGATTTGCCCTAGGCACTGTCGATACCGTATTTTTGCTGATACCGATAAATCTTTTTTTAAAAATATTGATATTATCAATATAAAAATTTTTATTCATTTTAATTTTCAAGGTATTATACCGGGTAACAGGCGTGAACTGCTGGTAAATTGTTCTAAGGGTACACCACTACACAATATAAGTGTGATCCAATTCACTTTGGCGACATGTTCTAGTGCCTGTATTGCGTGCTTTGCCTATATGGGATGGGATACACACTGCCGTGCATAGTGATATCATCAGCACGTGGTGCTAGTCTACGTACATTTGGTTAGCAAATAATTCTATTTTTTTGGAGGATATTTTCGTGGCAAAGTGAGTGTGAGACTGAGATAGGTGACTGAGTTTATTCTTCAAATGTCTCGGTATAAGCCGCCTGGAGTATGAGCTACAGGGCCATTTTTCACTCAGCGTGAGAACCAAAGTCAGCCGTACATGTAGCTTATCAAAAATTATGGTAATACTTTTGTATTTTTTAATAAAGTTCGAGATTTCAATAGTTTTGATATTTCTCCAAAACCCAATATTTTTGATATATCAATATTACCAAATAACTAACACTGGCGATATCGATGTAAACCCATATCGATAATATCGATATATCGACAATGTTTAATTTGCCCCACCTTATCCTGCAGACACAAACACTAGCTCATCTGATACGCATACTAGTTTTCACTAGATGCCGGGACTATTGAGAAAAGAATTTGTCTAGACTTCTAGGATCTTGACTACTGTAGAATGTGGCTAGTGAACCAGTAATAAGGTTGAATCCTGCTGTAACATCAGCGGAATACAGGATTTGGCAAAATAGAACATACCCATTCTTGAAACGGGAAATCATTGGCTCTACATCTAACCCCCCCCGGTCAAAAGCAACTCCAGAGACTGGTTCCTCACCTCGTAGATGGCAAATCCAATGGTCAGGTTGCCAACCCCCATCTTCATCTGCTTGCGCCTGTGCTTTTGCATCAGTCCAATCATAACAGTGCAGCCCTTCTGTTTGGCGGCAGGACTGTCATCGTCATCGTCATCATCGTCGTCATCGTCAATTTCACTGAGTTTCATCTCAATCTGGGGGTTGACCCAGAAGGTGTCTGCTCGGGTGTGGGTCACGGGGGGGAGGGGGGAAGAAATTCAGAACGTTATTTTAGAGAGGATGTGCAACAGATCCACATCATCTTTACAATTTGTGAGCGCCAGGATTACAGTAGCCATAACGCTGAACCAAAGTTATTCAACAATGTTGCTACTGTCAATTTCAGTGCACACACTAGAGACACCTTCTCCCATACAGCAAAATGGTAAACACATTCAGGCAAGCTGAAGAAGGACAGCTTGTCACCTCACACAGTACTTCAGCATTTCATTAAATGCAATTCCCCAGGGTCTTTCAGTTAGAAACCTTGAAGGTTACTCAATACTCCAACATCTTCCATTGTGTAGGAACTCAATGCAGGTTAACTTTCAAGGATCATTGTGCTCTGTCTAAAGAATACTCCTCAATTATGTCAAGAAGTCCATAAAGAACCTCTCAGTAGATGTTGAAGAATCTGAGAAGGTCAAATTGAATAGATGTTGTTGGCTCAACATACAAAGGCAGTGCAGGGGTACTCCATACCTGGGAAGTTACGGCAGCCACCTGCTGAAGTGTGTTTCTGCCAGCGGCCATCAATCTCGTTGGTCACCCACTTCTTGGACTTCCTCTTCCCGCCTGGGGCCTTGGTAGGATCCAGATGGCAGATATCCACGCGATTGTACTCACGAATGAAATCGGTGTACTCCATCCTGACGGGAAGACAATCAAAATCAGTGAATTATTTCAGCCAAAAAAATATAGACTGAATGACCAACTCTTTCAACTTGGGAGATACACGTACCACTAACTCAATTACTCTATAGACCCGATGATGCATATGGGATCATACAATACCTCAATAACTTCTGAGATTGTATCAATAGCTGTGCAAGATATTTCTACCTTTGCAGTAGTCCAAATCGAAGGTATGCACAAATAGTAGCACCAAAAACCTTCCCACACATTTGGGTAGGCTTTTTCGGGGACTATAAAGACATTGGCGTTTATACAGGGGTCTTTCTTAGATTCTCTAGTCCAATGAAAGGTAGTGTGGTTATGTTCAGAATAAGCCGTTGTTTACTCTATCTTTGAAGGGGTGATCAGATGTTTTCTACAAATTTGGGTGTTTTGTTTTTGTCAAAATTAGGATCCAAATGGAGTAAGGTAGATTTTGGTACTGTGGTGTTTACACATCACATTTACTGTACCATTGCAATATATAACCCCTATTGCTGAATGTATCAGTACAAGACAGAAAAGGGAGAAAACAAAGGAGACATATTCCACTTACCAAAATTCACCGTCATCTTCAGTCACCAGGCCAAGTCTCCTGCGCTCGCTGTCTGGAATGCTCCTCCATTCAGAGGAGCTGCAACACAGAATGAGTGATAAAACAAGCCACAGCTTAGCAAACACTGACTAGTGCTAACCCATCCCACAGCTAATACAGTACCTAGGATAACCTTATGAGCCTGTCTAATCAGAGCATAACAACAAAGTGCAGCACAAACCCCCAGCTAATATTGGATCCCACTTTTTGATCAATAATCAAAGGGCTTAAATTGGCCAAATGGCAAAGCGAACAGGTGCAAGGATGGGTACACTATTGATCTCTAGTTTTATAAGGCCATTAGGAAATAACGTTAGTGAGAAGGTACGATCTGCAGTATTCAGTTTGTTTCCTTGTCAGAAGTAACAACATCCAAAACTATTTCAAATTCAAAATTTCAAATTCAAATTTATCCTGCAGAAAATTTGCATTACTGACATAGATTTCGGCTCTTTAAACAAAGTACATATTAACACAGGATACAGGCATCCATAAACAATGAATGAATAATAAATACAGTTTAACAAAAAACTGTGGATGTGTAATACATTATCACTTATCCGCTGCTATTACTCTAATTCATTTCATTTAGAACCAAGAGATCTGGAATAAGTTCTCAATCATTTGTCTGATGGAGAATGATACGAAGGAGTTTGCATATCAAGATGATCTAGCTTTAAATCATTTCCATCGTGTTCCGCTTCTAAGTTTAATATAATTGTGATTCAGAGGATGGGACACGTTGTCTATGATACATGTAGATTGAGCTTTTACAAGTACTCGGTCTGTAATACTTCATCTAGATCAATATTGTGGTTCATAATCTTACAAGCTTGCTTTTAACTTTTAAAATTACATGCAACTGAGTAAAACTCAAAATGCAGTCCTTCCTACCACACTGAAATGACAACCAGATTCTCCAAGTGAACTCAGGAACTCTTTTTTGGACTTACTTGTCACTCCAGCGGCCATTCCACTCTTTCTGCCCCCAGGGATTACGGATGCGGATGAGACGTACTGGCTTGGTGGAGCCATATCCAGGAATCGCCACCTTCAAACATGTGTGAAGAGCAAAATTCACGATGTTCTTGCATACTTATAGAGGAAATCAAGTAAGGATGAGACCAGTAATCTTCACTCTGTGCCGTGATTAGAGCTTTAGTCATTTAACTTTACGGTCTCTGTACCTTTTCTCAAATAATCACACAAGTTCATGTTCTGGTATTTTTGTATTCAAACATGAATGCATGAATTTCAGCTCAAGAGTCACTCCAGATTTTCCTTCCATTTTCCACACGATAAGACTTTTTTCCTTGTCCCCCATTTCAAAGCTGGGAATTCAGGGAGAACGATACTGTGCCATTGGCCAGGATCCCAAGTCAAAAAGAAAAAGGTAATGAGGTGCATGTGTGTGAATCCACTGCCTTACCCTTCTGACATCTGTGATGGTGTATGCATGGCCCTTGATCAGTCCATTATCAAGTTTGGCCTCGATCTCGTTCGGGTTGGCGTCAATGGAGCAGCCCATCTGGGAGTCATGGTTGTAGGCATCAAACATGATCTTGAACAGGTTCTTAGGGGCTTTCTTCAGGTCATGAGACTCGGAAAACCCACCGGTGAAGTCCTCCATGGCCTCCAAAGTGTTGCCGCCTTTCAGGGCCTCGTAGCTGCTGTGTAATCTGCAGAAGGAAAATAAAACAACAGGTGGTACATCACAGAAGGTGAACTCTGGAATCAGGTAGATACTCAGAGATGGGGTCTGGACAGAAATGGAATTGCTAAAACTAGTGTGCTAGTCACAGGTAGACAAACAAATGTACAAGCAAAAGTTTAAATACTATGACCTTTCACGGGTGTAAATAAAGACCATTTAATAAAGGGTGGGTGATCCTCCCCTCAAAAGCCTGTGACCTCACTGGCTCAGGCCTTTCACCCCATGTACTGCTCCGCACAGAACCTGAAGAGAAGTACTGCACTGGTGATTGTTGACTACATGTACATGTACATCTATGTTCAAGCAGTTCACACAAGATTTCTGCCTGTATGTGAATATATGACAGGGAGTCCTTTGAATGCCTCTGGTAGAGAACGAGGACAGCTTAAATCCTGCATGCCAGGTCCTACTTAGTTAACTCTCTAACGAGAGTTAGAGAGGAATACAGAGAAAATTATTTCAGCACAGGTACAACCAGGGGTACTGCAGCCCTTATCCTATGCACTTTCATTTCCCTTTGCTAGGAAAGGGAGGGGATGTAAATTTTACCCAAATCCTACCGATGAGACTTACTTGGCATAAGCCTTCTCCAGCAGAGCACTCCAGAACTCATTCTTCTCACTGGAGTGGACGAAGACCAACTGTCCATTGTAGGTGGGCAGGCGGTCGTCCACCACCACCTCCTGCCACTTGCCGTACTGCCAGAAGTAGAAACGGAAGGCCCCGCAGTAATTGCGGCCAAAGTCCTGGTCATCCTCTGGGCAGACTTTCTTCAGGAGGTAGTCGTCCAGGGACAGTGAGGCCAGAGCGGCCAAAAACCAGCAGTCACCTGGGTGGGATTTGCAGATACATGTACTGGGACGTGAATGGACTCTGCCAAGTTGGCTGGGATTGTGATAGCATGATGGCATATGTAGAGCCAATGATTTTCCGCGATCGCGGAAAATGGAGGGAATTCGCGGAATCAACGCTTTGAAACGGAATCCACTGCTTGAAACAGAAATTGCAAAATTTCCCTCTAAGAATGGCTTAAAAAAGAAAGGAAAACTTTTGGCAAAGTACTAAAAAAAAGGGTAAATGCGTACCAAACTCTTTTCAAATGCTTGCTTTTAATGAACAAATTACGCTGGATGCTGAATTGCACCACTCTACCACATGATTGGGTCGTCCGCACCACGCCGGTCCCGATACTTGCAAGCGCTACAGAGGGCGTGAGCCTCAAGCATGCAGTGGCAGCCGGCCCAGCGCAGCGGTGCGGTACGGTACATTGTGTGTACACACATTGGCCGTTCACACGCGCACCGTACTAGCAATGAGATCAAGGCGCAAACAAGTTCTTACTCACACATATGACTGTTGCACACGTGGGGAATTTAGTCTTTAAATCTGCATGGACACCTTGAGACGGGGCTAGTACCTCATGGCGAAACAATGAAACCGCGGCAGCAAACGGAAGACTAATTACATACACGTATTTCTTGAATTAAACGAAACTTAGAAAGCTTGGTGAACCATAGTTGAATGGGCCCTTGGAAGAGTTCAATAAAGAGTGAAGTTTTCCTGCAATTGCAAGGGGACTTACAGCCTTGATAGAAACAACTTCACCAAATCTGTATGTACATGTATCTCAAAGGCCAGTTCTCTCCATAAATTCTTACGCTTTTGCACGGAGGGGGTTTAAACTTATGGTAACTGATCTTAAGAAGCCTTACGAATTTTTGAGGCTACTTTTTGGAATGATATATGGGACTTTTTATCCCATTCAGTAAAAAATTTGTCCAAAGGGTTTTAACTGCAATTTGGTTGGCAAAGAGATGGAACGCAAAATGCCTTTTTGTCTATAAAGTTAAGAAGAAAAAAACCAAACTGATTTCTGCATATTATGATGCAAATGAAGATTTCTTACCAAGCTGTCCCTGTTCAATGTCAAACCGACTGGCCCCTCCCACAAACAACTTGGGGTCTTGGCAGAGTTCCTGTTGAGTGTGGAGAGATCAAGGGTTATTTCCTGGTCATTACTGGAGTGACACCACATTTATGCACATGATCCTATAAACTTAAGGTGCGCTTGCAGTTTTAGAGAAGTCATAATACACGTACATTTCACTTTTTATAGATTCTCCTTTTTCTAAATGCTTTCCCATTACTAATATAAACTTTAATAGTCATGCAGCCAGCTACATGTACAGTACATGTACCTGTGGTGCATGTACATGTACAGTTTACCTTTCACACACTGCGCCATACAACCATAAAGGCAACAACTAATCAAATTTTGTTTGTGTTCTTACTGGTCACTGAAAAAAGGGTGGAAATGCTTACCGGTACCTTTTCTTCATTTGTAAAAAATTTGGAGTTTCATTCAATTTTAACATTCATCAATGCATTTTAATGTTATCTGATAATGAGTAATTTTAAGTTAAAATATAGGACAATTTCTGCAAAAACAATATACCTTGTATACAAATACATACGTGTACAAACAGCAACTAATCATTAACCATATGCTTCTAAGCATAAAGGAAAGTTTTTAAAACCACTCTTTCATTCTAAGAAATACTGATATACTGTGATTGGATGATGATTACATGTAAATTAATTTTGTTCTCCAATGCTCAGGCAATTTGGACAGATGAAGTCCTGCCAGAGGCACTACCAACAATCTCAGCCAGATGATTAAAACTCCCGTGTACAGTACATGTACATGTAGGAATGAACGAACTGAGCCGCATTCCATTCCATAGCCATTTTTGGAGTGTCATCTTATAGAAAGGTATCCTGTTCACTCGTCAAGGCAAGGCAAGGCGTGCATCCTGGGTTGATGACAGTAGGCCTAAGCCTGTGGATTCTTTGCATGATAGCAAACATGTAGAGCAGCTGCATGGAACAATTATTAGCACTGATTACTCACTGTGACAGGAAGCCTGTGTACTGATACAATACTTCACTCCACATTGGATGGATAGGCTTTATGTACTGTACATGTATAAGTATCAGTACATACATACATGTACATACATATGCAGCTCTTGCTGAAAATGGATGGATTATGAGGTAAATTAGAACCAACGGAATTTCATACAGTACAGTACATGTACATGTATGAAAAGTGTATACGCAGACATGTACTGGTACACGTACCTGTGTAGCTCTTGTCAAAAGTAAGTGGATTATACAGTGTTGTAAATGACAGGTTTTCATGTACCGGTATGTACACATCCTCAAAAAATTCAGATTTGACTAGTCGTAATTGAAAATTTGACTGCCGGCACACAGCACAACCATTCCTTCAAATTCCATTGGGCAGTTTTGGAGGATTTTGGAGGATTGAGGCTGCATGGCAAAATTGCATTCCTAATTGCAAAGGATGCACTGCTCAAGGTTGTGGGTTGGACCTTGTGTTGTTTACGTTCAGCTATGCATAAAGTCATACCTACATGTACATGTACATTATATCATTATGTGAAATCTTCAATATTGCTCCGGGATACCATTCACTCTGCCTTAACATAGCGTGAGGAATTGTCGGATGATTTTGAAGGATTAAGGTACATGTAGTGGGCACCCCTCAGCAGAGCATTTTCAAGAAATATCGGAGGATTTTGAAAGATTAAGGTTGTATCCTATGAAAAGGACCTAGGGTTATTTAAATCATTTATTTTCATGCGTAAAATTTGGACTTTCAAAAAGGTAAATACATGTACATGTATAACAGCAAACTACTGATACAGCCAAATGCAGCAAAAGCTTTACACGGTTTGAACAGTATCGGTATTTGATATTTCTTACTGTGCATGTGTACATGTATGTGGACTTGTGTAAGTAAGGAATATACTTAGCTACTGGTATTTTACCAACATTATGTTGTGTCTCGGTGGATTGATCGAAATAATTAACATGCTGAAGTCCTGCATGGTCAGTGGATGTTCTTGGAATTGCCTTAAAACTCCAAAGTTAATTTTCTGAGGTTTCCAAAAAGGGGTTTGAAGACATGCAGAAAGTGGGTCCACTTTGTCAAACACATCAAACGCAGTCAGATTTCAAGTTGACCAAGTGGTCTTTGATCATGGTGCAGTGAACATTCAATTACAGAAAATTGTGCTGATGAATCAGCCATACATCTACTGAAGACTCAGTTGGGTTTGAAATCTAATCTCACTTTCAACTGAAGGAAGGCTTTGTCCCAATATTGTTGCAAATGTTCTGACTTCTAGTTCGACACGGCAGCGAGACGGCAGCAATCTGGCATGTCCGGAGAAGTGTTTCGGAAAAGAGACAGGGCTAGGGTGGGATGGGTTACTCTATAATCACTGTACAGGTATTGAGAAATTGTTTCTTCAAAGGTCTTTAGAGCACTTTGTTTATGAATAAACTGTATACTGTCTGCGTGGGATTTACTCTGTGACCGTGAGCCATGTCCATCCACTGCGACGGGGGGCCTCAGGATCAAAGAGGTATGGCTCTTCGCCACGAATGATCGGTTCCTCAGCATTCCCTTCGTTGTCTGACTGGGAGTCGGGCGAGTCGTCATCAAAAGTTGAGGCCAGTGAAATGCCTTGGAAATCCTCATTGTTAAGTTCCTATGAATACTCTCTTGATTCTCTCCAAATATTGTCAGATTCTGCCATAATTAATTTCCGATCCGGACGTACATGTACATGGATCTCAAGAAGAGTGTGGCTTAGGCTGGAATGTATTGTATGTATATACAGGATGCAAAGATGCATAATTCCCATGTGTATATACTCCCTCACTCAACAAGCAAGGGGTCGACTTGCAAAATGAAACAAACTGTCGTATCTATATCTATAAACAAATCCTCACTGCAGATTATCAATTCATGGATACCAGACTAAGTTCTTTTCCTGCTATTCCGTCCCGTGTGAAAAAATTGTGGTAGGTCCTGCATGTGTGCGTGACTTGTGCTTGTGCGTGTTTGGGCTGCCTTCATTTCTGTACTCCCCTCAACTGTATTAACAAACGGCTGACCTTTACGTTTTTCAGAATTTTGCGTCTTGGTGCGCATAAAAAAAAACCCTTAAAAAAAGTTTTTTAGTTGATTGTAAAGACAAACTTTGCACTTGGTTTGGACACTTCCATATTTATTTAAACAGGTAAAATTCAGAGAAAACATATTTTATTTGGAGGTTCACTGTACATGTACTCTTCAAATCAGTCATGTCAAGCCATCAGTAGTGCTACATGTAACTGCAGCTTTCAAAGATACTGTCCTACATGGCTGCTAATTTTTGTACAAAAAAATGGGGGGGGGACAAATTGATTTTTCTGTTGACTGTAACTAGTTTAAGGCTACAAGTACCAGTACTATGGTATGGGTAGGTTGGTTGTTCACAATTGTTTACAATGGATTGAAAACTCCAACCATGGTGAGTGAAATTGGCCCAAAACTCACACCGTCTGTGAGCTTTAAGTCATAACACTGCACACTGTAAACTTTGTCCAAGCAAAGTAAGTACAAGTAAAAGTACATGTACATCCAACATACAGGCAGTGCTTACATGTACATACATGTACATGTACTGCTACAATACGTAACTGAAGTTTATATTATTATCATCACACATTTGTAAATACATGTACTTAAACAGAGTTAAGCCATTCCAATTGGTTGACAGCCCCTCATATACATACATGTGCCATAGCTGGTCATACATGTACATGTACTATATACACATGTACGTGTGCTTATGGTAGATAAAGCACAATCCGCCTGCCCCCTCATGCAGAATGCACCACACATGTATGCACATATTACACATGTAAGGAGACGGTTTGTAAATAATACTGACAACATACCTGGTATACGTACATGTTTGAGAACCATAATATGGCTAGAGGGGTGTTTTGAAAAACCAAATAAAATCATTGAAAAAATCATTGGAAATTTATCATTTTTCAGACTTGTTTTGATTTTGTGACCAAAAAGGTATTTATGAATGTGAAACGGGAATAAATTCATGAATGAGCTTGACCGGTCTCAAACATCATTTGAGGCCAGCTCAGGAGAATGGACATTTACAATGTACCGTACAGTAAGACCGGCCAAGCATGTACATGTATTTATTCCCTATTTATAATTGCATGTGTGCACTTCTGATGTTTCCTGCATAAACACTGATAAAAGCGCATATATACATGTACCTGCAAGTTGCAAAAAACGACTAGTACCAGTAGCTGAAAAACATTGCATTCCTTTTTGCTAGTAACGCCCACTCACTTTTTTTGATCAACCAGTCAGCAAGTCACCTTGGTCTCTACTGCTAACACCCACTCACTCTTTCAAAGGCATATTACAGTTGCACATAAAGAAAGTCAAACATATCTGATGCGAGCCTGTTGAACACTATTAATGAAAGGACCAACTGCCAGGCATGCCTGGCAGCATTCAATGGGCAAATCCCAATGCACATGTACTGTACATACACTGTACAGAGACTAGGCCGATGAAAGTTGATTTAGTGTTTCTTGTCAGGGCTTTTTCAAAGTTAGATTTTTTTTTTCACTACCCCTTATTCATTACTTTCTGTCATGGAAAAAAATATCCTTTTCACATGCATTAAAAGTTATTGGCTGCCACACTGGGCTGACAAGGTACCAACAGGCATCCGGGCTCCAGATTTTTTTGTGTGCTGATTACTGCAAGGGATTGCCGGAACCTTAGGCTTTTGATGTTGGGAGTTGGATTTTGATTTTGATGCGGAGCCTAAATCACATGCAGGCGCTGACGAGAAACAAATCTTATTTCAATAGCCCTAGAAAGAGGTGAACATATCAGTACATGTGAGTGTAATTTATAGGCCCACGTGTATTCTTGCTAGAAAAACACCTACGGGGTGCGTGTATTTCTTTGTACCTGTACAGAAGCAGTACAATGTAGCAATTGCTTTCATGTATGTAGTATGTCAATAAGTCATCTCCTGAACTTGAACACAGAGCAAACACAGTAGACTGTGGTATGAGACGATATCACCCAAGCAGGCCAAAGTTTTGTCAATGAGCAGGTGAAAGGCCTGTTTTACAATACACATGTAATTAAGTGGTTTAAAGGAAAGGGTTTGAGTGGGTTACAATGTACAGGTACATGTACAGAACATGTATCGGCATCTGTTAAACCATGACAAGTGAATACTTTGAATAGAGTTAGCCAACGATGCAGGTCAATCAGAGATGTATCTTTGAGCAACAGCAGGAGTGTCAAACAATACAACCAGTATCAATATTTCAATTCCAAGAAATTTTTTTTCCAAAGGAAAGCTTTTTTGACTATTTTTTTCAAAGAAAAAGATAGACTACATGTAAATCATTTTGAGTATTTCTATAAATTAATGATTCACAAGATTCTTTTTAAGGGAACAAATCCCCAAATTATCTCTTAATGTTTCCTCTGAAACTGTTAAATAACAGTGCTCATGAAAATCATGATGTACAAAAAAAGTCAATTTATAAGAAAATGAAGTTACGAGAAAAACCTGTCTCCCTCATCCATTTTTATTTTCACCCCTGGAATATATGACGTGTGCAAAACGGTGCATGTACATGTACATGAACAATGTAATGTACCTGTACACTGTACCATAGATGTAATATGTACCTGGTACATGTATGTACATGTATGGTATATATACAGTTCACACATACATGTATAAGAAAGCTCATGAAGGAATGTAAAAACCGCCTACAGAGTTTGACCTGTGCAGTGCCATTTGTCAGGAGATTGGAGGAAAACTTGAGGAACACTGCCAGCATTGTGTTTCCAGTGGGTTTAATTTGGCATTCTAATAGCGCTACACTATTTGCAACATTGGCCATTCTTCCCACTACAATGTACATGTATGTACTCAACTAAGTGTAAATCCATTGATCTGCCTGACCTGGAAGAGGTCATAATGATAGAGTGGGGCNAAGAACGCCCCCAGGGATTTTCCTGTCAACAATAGAGGAGAGTGTGGAAATTCAACAAGTTGGAACCCAGCCTTGGTGTTGTTTACAGATATGGGTACCTCAGTATTGGGAGCAAAATAAACATTTATAGATTTCCAATTTTCCAAATCAATGACAATTTCCTCTAGAAAAAAGAGGAAATCTAACAGCAGACCAACCAGTAAATGTAGCTGTATCCAAACTCAGCCAACACTCCACTCCATTCCCTGATATGATTTTATTCTTGTGAGTGAATAACAGAACTCAGAAGGAAATTGTATAATTTTTTCTTTTAAAAAAACAAGCAAGTTGCATGTACATGCACCAGTAAGTATTGTACATGTACAAAGCATAATATGTAATGGAAAAGTTGCAATTTACACATAAGTGTAATTTGAAAATTTCTTTGGCTACCTTACTCCTAGAAAACAGAATGTTAGTTTATGCCGGTACATGTACATTGTTGTACATGAGCATGTACTGGTACATTTGCCAGGCTGATTTGGGTTTTCTCTGTGCACCCTTTTAATGAATACAGTGTACAACTTTATCTTAATGAGAAAGGATGTCTTCAAATGTCTTATATGTAACTCTCCAATTTGTACAGAGAAACAAATCTACCATATACATGTATCTACACAGACATGACAGAAATGCACTAGACCTTAACTCCAAAAGGGCCCTGAACCGTACATGTAGCCGTGCCTCCCCTGCTTGACATTTACATACATGTACACCACCAAATTGTGAATTGGATCTTGGAGAACACTGCCTGTATGGTGTCCACTGGATCCAGCTCAACTTGTCAAGAGTGTTTATTGAACTTTATTTATCTTTTCCTTGAACCAAGGTGGAAACAATACCAGCAAAACTGGAAAATATTCCACAATTGTTGAGAAAAGTGCAGTACACTCACTGTACATGTATGGGTATGCTAAAGGACCTTGACGTGCTACACTAATTCAATTTGCAGGTTTCACAAATTGTCCTGTAAATACAGGTACCAGACATGATGTTAATTAAACATGTCTAGTGCCAATATCAAAACGTACTTTCTTGTGCAAGTGCAAGTACATGTATGCAGTACCTGTATCCAAAGGTACATGTACTTTTATTTTATGTACATGTACATGCATGAATGCAATACAGTGTATGTGCACTGCATATACTGTACATACATGTACAGTACATTACATCCTGCGCAAGAGACCACTAGTGTATGAAAGACAAAACTTTATGTGCATGTACATTATGTGACATTCTGTCAGAAAATAGACATGTATAGAAATGCGCATAAACCTGGAGTAAAAAGTTGACTAGGTTTCAACTCCGCATCATGATCACGCCATTGGCATGGTACATGTACAATGTACACGCATACAGGCTACATAACGGTACATGTACAATGTACACGCATATAGGCTACATAACGGTACATGTAAAATGTACGCGCATACATGTACAGGCTACATAACGGTACATGTACAATGTACACGCATACAGGCTACATAACGATGCATGTACAATGTACACGCATATAGGCTACATAACGATGCATGTACAATGTACACGCATACAGGCTACATAACGATGCATGTACAATGTACACGCATATAGGCTACATAACGATGCATGTACAATGTACACGCATATAGGCTACATAACGGTACATGTAAAATGTACGCGCATACAGGCTACATAACGGTACATGTACAATGTACACGCATACAGGCTACATAACGATGCATGTACAATGTACACGCATATAGGCTACATAACGGTACATGTAAAATGTACGCGCNGAGAACGCCCCCAGGGATTTTCCTGTCAACAATAGAGGAGAGTGTGGAAATTCAACAAGTTGGAACCCAGCCTTGGTGTTGTTTACAGATATGGGTACCTCAGTATTGGGAGCAAAATAAACATTTATAGATTTCCAATTTTCCAAATCAATGACAATTTCCTCTAGAAAAAAAGAGGAAATCTAACAGCAGACCAACCAGTACATTTAGCTGTATCCAAACTCAGCCAACACTCCACTCCATTCCCTGATATGATTTTATTCTTGTGAGTGAATAACGGAACTCAAAAGGAAATTGTATAATTTTTTCTTTTAAAAAAACAAGCAAGTTGCATGTACATGCACCAGTAAGTATTGTACATGTACAAAGCACAATATGTAATGGAAAAGTTGCAATTTACACATACATGTAAGAGTAATTTGAAAATTTCTTTGGCTACCTTACTCCTAGAAAACAGAATGTTAGTTTATGCCGGTACATGTACGGAGGCATACCAGTACATGTACATTGTTGTACATGTACATGAGCATGTACTGGTACATTTGCCAGGCTGATTTGGGTTTTCTCTGTGCACCCTTGTAATGAATCCAGTGGACTTCAACTAGAGAAAAGTGTGAGGTCTGCTGAATCTGACACAATTATCCATAGCTCAGACAAAAGGCCTTTTGTTCACTGCTCACATTCCCTGTTGGATATGTTATAGGTTCATGAATTACAGTAGAACAAATTCTCAAGGCCAAAGTCCCTTGAATTCTTTTGTATTTCTCTCTTTTTTTCAGTTTTCTATCAAAAACACTTTGGCATGGTTATTGCTAGTCCCCACAACCTTGTTTACAACAAGAGTCAACTGTACACATACAGACATGTCTGTTTTGTTCTGTGCTTCCATTCTAACTTCAGGAGTACAAGCAATTTGGGTGATGGATAGCAAAAGCAACAGAAATCTGGACAGCTGGGCCACACAAGAATCAGTGTTCTCCAGAAAACAGGAGCTGTGTTGGCCTACAAAGTATTGCTTGTCTCCCACAATTTTTAAAAAGAAGCCACCAAGCTTTAACAGTAGGCTGCCTGGCTTACATTTTGGATGCTACCGGTATACAGCGATGGAGCAATTTTCAAAGTGGGAGGGGGAAAGCTGTGAGACCATCAAGGATCAGCCATAACTGGTGATCCATTAAGCCCCAACCCAATATAGGACCTCCAAAAAGTGGGGGCCATGAGTCCCACCACCTTTGAAAAAGTGGGGGGGGGGGAAACCAGTGCCCCCCTTTCTGCTACCAGTGTGTACTGTACCAGTACATTAGCAAGAATGCAAGACAGCAATACACCGGTACATGTACAACTTTATCTTGATGAGAAAGGCTGTCTTCAAATGTCTCACATGTAACTCTCCAATTTGTACAGAGAAACAAATCTACCATATACTGTACTTCTACATGTAAATGTATCTACACAGACATGACAGAAATGCACTAGACCTTAACTCCAAAAGGGCCCTGAACAGTACATGTAGCTGTGCCTCCCCTGCTTGACATTTACACCACCAAATTATGAATTGGATCTTGGAGAACACTGCCTGTATGGTGTCCACTGAATCCAGCTCAACTTGTCAAGAGTGTTTATTGAACTTTATTTATCTTTTCCTTGAACCAAGGTGGAAACAATGCCGGCAAAACTGAAAAATATTCCACAATTGTTGAGCAAAGTGCAGTACACTTACTGTACATGTACAGGTATGCTAAAGGACCTTGACGTGCTTTTCTAATTCAATTTACGGGTTTTGCAAATAGACATGATGTTAATTGAAAATGTCTAGTGCCTACAGTATATCAAAACGTCCTTTCTTGTACATGTACATGTATGCAGTACCTGTATCCAAAGGTACATGTACTTTTATTTTATGTACATACATGTATATGGTACATGTACATGTACATGCATGAATGCAATACGTGTACTGCATACACATACATGTACATTACATCCTGCGCAAGACCACAGGTGGATGAAAGCCAAAACTTTATAATGTGCATGTACATTATGTGGCATTCTGTCAGAAAATAGACATGTACAGATAGATCAGAAACGTGCATAAACCTGGAGTAAAAAGTTGACAAGGTTTCAACTCCACATCATGATCACGCCATGGGCACGGTACATGTACAATGTACACGCATACAGGCTACATAACGGTACATGTACATGCATGTACATGTAATTTACAGCAGCATGTGACACAGAGTGGGTAGGAACAGTTTAATCAACCATCACCATTGGATTTTTACTGTTTACACTGTTTATTTCATAAGGTGNTTTGTCTGTAACACTGCTGAAATCCCAGTTGAAATCACTGGAGCGGTAGGTTTGTCAATATGATCACATTGAACACCAACTTTACAATGGTGAAGGCCTTATGACTTCACTATTGTACTCTGTACCTCATGTTAGGGCATACAGTCATCTGCAAAAGTTTAACACCACCAATACAAAATCCACTAACGTGAAAAAAACCAAACTTTGACCGATCAATCATGGCAACTTATGCTTATTTTCAATGTGTAACCATAGTAAACAGCTATTTGACTACATTTCCATGATTTGAAATGTTAAAAGTCTAAACTTTAGTGCACCCTCCTTTATTTCTGATTACATGGAATTAGACTGACAATTTTGACCCAACAGTGCTGCCTTACATACAGAATGTCATAAAAGACCTGCCTTTGCAACAAATTTCATTCAAATAGGTACATATATTATATATATTATGCACCTTTGTAAAATCATGTTTAGTAGTCATTCAATGAGACAATGTAATGAAGGCCAAATTTTTGCAAATGACTGTAGATGGCATTCTTTGTATTATTCATGTATAAATGAATGTGTGTTAGCATGTAGCAGTACAAGGCACTCAGGCCCCGCTTACATGTAGATTAATGAAACAGTATAAGTCACTGCTTAATCACATGTACATGTACGTACATGTATAAATGCACAAATGGGCATAATCGTAGCAGTGATGGCTTCATGATCGTGAGGCTACATAATTAAGGCACATAGGGAAGATAATTCAGCAGAACCTTGCATCTGGTTCCTTTGCTAGACACCAGACCTATTTGGTTGACCCAAAGCCAGCAATTGTCATGTGGTAAGACATATGCCTTAGTACGTATCTTGGTGGTTAATTGTTTGCCATAATGTGCTGGGTTGGTTTTGAGTTCCATAAGTTGGAGCCTTGTCATGGTATGACGGAGTATTCCTTTCTGGGAGGTAGTTTCACTCCGACTGTGGGTCCAGCCCGCCTTCCCTTGACATGTACATGTAATCCCAATGAACATACATGTACACGTACATGTGCCAGTGCTTAATTATACCGTGTGCTGCAGATGTGAGTAGGGACAAGTACATTTACCGGAAAGTTCAACAAGCCCAGCGATTGGTGATGCAAAGTGAATGATTCCTACACAGTACAAGAGGGTCTGCAAATCTAATTTAGCTCTTAAACCAGGCTCACAATGACTGTACCACCCACAAGCCCTTTTAACAAAACCAGCACTCCCAAATACACGTAAATCCTCCACAATCCCTCTCAGTATTCAGAGTTATGGGTGCAGCCTACACAATGACAATGCTACCCTACCTTGCCGGAAGATTCCTGCCAATACAAAGTTTAGGTAGAAAGAATGAGCCAATGAATTCTATCACAATGGCTGGTTTCAGCTATTGTAGGTGGATTCCAAGGAAAAGGGCCAAAGTCAGTGACCTTCAAAACATACATGTACATGTATATTGTCCACCCACACTAAAGACCGATGCAGGTGAATGTTTAGGTATCAAAACAGGTACATGCTTTAGTACCACAACAGGTACCGGTGTACATGTATGTACACTTAATTTGTTTCAGCTTTAAAAGGGTGCAGACCACTAATTCAAATGAGAATTTCTGGCCAGCTCATTAGCATTAAAAGTGCCCCCACAGTATCTTTTGAAAAAGGAGAGTGCTTGGCCCCCCAAATGGTGAGACTGTGTAAATCCTTGCCAGGATCAACTCCCTGGGTCTTTGAGCTTTCATATGAGAGCAGAATGGCTAAAAACTACGGTTGAAAAATGGTCCTAAGTGTCCAAGAAAGTTGAGGGTTGCCACTTCAAAAATGGCTGCAATCAGGCTTTCGAAAAATCACTTTTGGGGGGGGGGGTGATTTTGTTAATTAAAAATGTAATTGGTTAACACACAAAAAAACTGAAAAGAAATTGAAAGATTAGTGACCAGACCAGACAAGAATTTCATTAGTGTTTCAGGAATCTCAGGGATGTTGACGTGCATATTATTGGGCCCTGAACAGTGCTGATTTTACACTGTTTACAATGGGGCTTGAATTAGTGGACAATACCCTTCAGGTGCCTCGTGAGCCAACTTTTTTTCTGAGCATCCCCCACTGACATGACTTGACAATGTGGTGAGGTCAGGTGACAGATTCTGAAAGCTTTTTGTTGGTCACACGAGCTAAATCCTTAAAGGGTGCAGTGTCCCAATTCAACAAAAAATTCCCCTCTAGGCTGAGGCGATTAAAAAGTACCCCTAGTATAAATTCTTTCGAAAAGAGGGGTCTATGTGGCCCAAGAAATTGTGGGATAGTGTAAGTACAGCTTAGGATCATCTCTGTAGATTCAGGGGCTCCCATCTGGGAGCAAAGCAGACAAAAATGGGATTGAAAATTTGTCACAAGAACCGGAGAAAGGTGAGGGATGTCATTTGAAAAAATGGCCGCTGAGAAGACTTGGGAACATTCACTTTTTAGGGGATGAGTTTGTTTTAGGTGGATAATTAAAAAATTCATTGATTAACCTACTAAAATTTGAAAATCAAATGAAATGTATAGGACCAAACAACACAATGTTTTTGTTTGACAAGCCTCAGGGACTTCAGTTGCCTGCTAAGGGGACTCCAAACTTTGTTGATTTCACACTGTTTTCAATGGAGCTTGAATTACAATGTAGTTCAGCACACCCTCAAGCTCTTTTAGGACGGTTACAATAGTCTGTGCCTTTAACCACTGTGATGACCTCACTCTCCACAGAACAGCAGAAAGTGACCCTTTCAAAATGGAGCACAAACTACAGTACATTATGTACTGTACCTGTACAGTACATGTACCTGTATAAGGGAAAGAATGCTGCTACAACGTTACCCACATGTGAACGTTGGGCTCAAACAAAAGATCTTGCTCAAGCAGCAACGGAAACAAATCTGAGCATGGGTAAATACAAATCATGTCTCTGCTGAATGTCTGCATGATACGGTTTGTACATGTACTAGTACAATACAGGTACATTTCTCTATACATCTCTACATATACACATGTATGCAAGGAAGGGTTACCATGGTTCACAGCTGTTACTCTCATATCAATCTTTCATTGTCTTAAAGAGGTTTTATGCCTGTATCACCCCAAGTCCCCCCAATAAAAAGGACTGTAGAAGATACATGTATAATCAGTTCCTACATGATCGCGGTAACTCTATTATTGCAGTATCGGAAATTTTGAATTTTACGTTGCCAGTGAGATCTCAATAGGCAATATTTGCCTCAATAAATAATCATCATTATATAATAATAATAATATCAATAAATAATGGCCTGAGGATAACTTAAATTCTGCATGTTTCTGTAAGTTTTGACATTTTTTCATAAAAGATGGAATTTTTCCGAAATTTGTAATTCTCCCTGACTGTGTCCGTCATGACCTACCATCTGTCTCTTTAACAGTTATTTTTAAGTGTTATTTGTAACGCCACCCTTCCCTTGGATATCCGTTGCTGGGTTCCCATATGTCAATTTTGAAATGGCCAAAAGGTGTAAAGGCACATTTTAACTCTGAAAATGCCCAGCTTTTTTCAGAGTCGAAATAAGGGCTTCT
>NW_019091384.1:475450-516347 GCF_001949145.1 Acanthaster planci | reverse complement strand
CCAATTACATTTTTAATTATTTCCACAAAACAAAATCACCCCCCAAAAGTGATTTTTCCCTAGTCTGATTGCAGCAATTTTTGAAGTGGCTACCCTCAAGTTTCTCGGGCACTTAGGACCCTTTCAACCATAGTTCTTAGCCATTCTGCTCTCATATGAATGCTCAAAGACACAGGGAGTTGATCCTGGCAACGATTTACACAATCTCACCATTTTGGGGGCCAAACAATCTCCTTTTTCAAAAGATACTGTGGGGGCACTTTTAATGCTAATGCGCTGGCCAGAAACTCTCACTTGAATTAGTGGTCTGCGCCCTGTAACTTATGACGAAAAAAACTTCCATGTAAAATGTACCACAAGAATCCAACTTCCTCCAACTGTTGGAAGATCTACGGTAAATAAGGTACATGTATACAATTTACATGTACATGTACACACACCCATTTACATGTACATGTCCAGGTATTCTGTTCCAACTTCCAACACATCTGTTGCATGTGAAAAACACATGTATCCAGTACCTTTCATTAACTACCGGTAACTGTTAATTGCAAATTGTTAGTAAATAAGGCCAAAAAAGTCTCCGGTTTCTGGTAGGCGCTGGCTCCAACAGTGGTGCAGCGACATAGATTTTTTTTCTTTGCCCTCACTTTTTCCTACAATGTACATGTACACGTAGAAATGATACACTCACACCAACACTGAAATACCGGTAGCATGCATAATACCAAATAAAAAAACTTTTTGACATTGCAATGCGCAGGTCTACAACAACATGCACTGACCACAAACAGGAGACTTTTTGGGCCCGGCCTAAGCTTGCTTATTCCAGAAATAAAATGACATGCTGTAGGGCCTACATGTACATGCACATTATGTGTATGATTTATGATCAGTACAAAGATTTCAGGACTTTAAAAAGGAATGACCATAATTTTAACAGATACAAATTGACAATAACTGACGTTGTTCTTGAGAAAGGTGAATTTATATGCTGTAAATCAAAATTAGAAAACATGAAAAAGTGAAAACATCATCAAGACAGAGATACAGCCCATGTACATGTACATTATGAAAAAAATTGTTGACTGCTGTGATGTGAGATACAATGTATGACATTTTGAACACCCTCATCAACCTAGGGTTAATCCCACATCACCGTGACAGCAGTCATATGAACATGTACATGTATGTACATGTACATGTACATGTACGTGACAGAACTACATGTAAGTGTAATGTACAACACATACCAGGATGTACATACATGTAAAGGTTGTGATTAACCACATTTCGGTCGAACATGTCAGCCTACAGTGTATGTTCATGAATACTTTCTCGAAGTGCGGACAGTCGGACACGGATCACATGAATTATATCACGCTCATATCAGTCTTTATATGATCTAACAAAATCACAGAGACTGAAAATACATGTAGTTGGGCAAAATTTTATTTTGAATGCTGTTCCAGGTTTTCCCAACACTGCATCACTTAATCAAGCATGACCATGCAGTCTGGAGCCCACAGCTGGCCTTTTTTTTCACAGGCGACTTTATTCAAGCGATAACACACAACCACACAGAGATCAGGATTGCAGACTAATCATGATATTCAGCCACCAACACATGCAAAGCAGTGCAGTGTAGAGTAAAATGACAGGCAATAATGACAGACAGGTACCGGTACATGTACATGTATGTATTCATGCATGTACTGGTTAATACAACAAGCTTCCATGAGCACTCAATTTTTTCAGTCAAATTACTTGGATGGAAGATACATGAACATGTATAATATCATTTTATAATTACGTTGACGGAGATTACCGGTATCTCTTATCCCTCTTATACCATAGAGTATACAAGTGTACATACCAGGATACATGTACACGTATGTGTACACATTAATTTAGGTGTACATGTATACACATACATGAACATGTAGCCCCACTGATTATCTGCAGGCTATGGATAACTGCAGGGTTGTTCTAAAACCCGCTCGACCCCTATATGTACAGCAAGAACTCTGAGGTTGTCATCTGCCATGCTTCCATAAGATCATGGAAGTGCTGGGGACGACAAATCCACTCCCAGGGGTAACAAATTATAGTCTTTTTAAGATTGTATTTTGTAGCCTACAAAAATGACTAAATTATATTTTTCCATTCCAAACTGGCAGTTAATATGCTGCTTGTACACAAACATGTAATGCATAATTTGATTTTGCGCAGTAAAAATCTGTATCGTTCATCATGAATTACATGTACATGTACATGTACATTGTACTTCCACTAAAGAAAACATCGGAACCAAGACTACAATGCGGTGTACCCACATGCTAGCTGTTCAAACTGCGACTGCAATCACAAGTTCTAACTGCATGGGTTTGGGGACACATGCGACAAAGGCATTCTGTGAAGTGAAATGGTATCTCATTACATACATGTACATGTATTTCGTACAGCCCCTAATAATCTGTGTGTAGTGGTGTGCATTTATGGGAAGAATGGGAACAGGGTACCCGATTCCTGTAACGGGCGGGTACCCAGATACCTGTAATTACTATTAAAATAACAATAACACATTAGTCGAGTACTTTCCACTGCGTCCCCATCCACTGCCTAGCTGCTGGATTGAACACTGCGCTGGATTGAACACTGCACTGGCATGCTCACTGGCATGACTGGTGCGCATTAAGGAACTAAAATTGCACGGGACTAGTTTGCAACTTAAATTTTTTCCAAGTGTGAACTAAAACTCTTGACAGCCCAAACTTTAGGGAACAGTGAAAAATCAAGTTATCCAAATTTCAGGCTCACGGAAGTCTCCGGTCATGGAGTCATACGAGACCTTTACATGACATACGTAATCAAAATCAACTCACTCTACCATGTCCACGGTGATACATTTTTATACTAATTTTCCTTCTCTTTATAAATTCTAAAGGTGTACAGTTTTGCTAATGAATTACTGTTTTTCTCAGATTTCATGTTGTTACCTGAAAGTTTCCTTCTTTTCATTCAATCATCTGTGATTTAAATTGTCATTTTTTACTCAAATTTTACTCAGATTTTTCCTAACAATCAGCAAGTAAGCAGAGGAAAAGGATGCTTGCATTTCTGAAATGATGTGTTGAGATTTACAGGGGTAGTTGCACGTACATGTAATAAAATTGACAAAATGGAACTGGGTACCTGTAATCAATGGTCGCGCTGCAGGTAACTGGGCACTCGGTATGGCCTATTTGTGTGTGCATCGTTTTCAAGATCGTTACTTTTTCGATTTGGATATGTTGAACGATGAAAAGTGCAAGTTTAACATTGTGTGTCTTGATGTGGTCGGAGAGCTGTGCTTTGTAGAGTTTGAACCTAAGTCAAAGGCATGAAGGGAGTCGAGAGGGTGGGGGGGGGTTTACAACAACCCACAACTAAATGCCATGCAGTGTATGCAAATAAAGTACATGTATATGCACACCGTCACATTACATATACATAGCAGTAAGGCACATAAAATAGGCTGTACATGTACATGTATGTACTGCTACTGAATTGCTGGGCCCTACTGTAGTATCAGCCGGTATGTTCCTTGCTCTATGGTACAATGTACATGTAAATGTACTGGCACATTTTACGTGTACTTTTAAAACTAATGGGATGCTCAGGCTCATGTGTGTTGTGGTTTGTCATTTGCTTGCACTTCCACCACAGCTTGGGGGAGGGGGAGATACTTATTCATGTAAATGTACATGTACATGTACCAGTACCATACCAACTTAATTGCCTGTCAGACAAAACGACCAAGTGTCCTTTACCCTATAAAGTACATGTACCCGGTACATTGTACATCTCACACAGCTCACTTAACCACAGTACATGTACACTCACAGTGTACTATACACATGGTACAGAGTTCAGGGAAATCAAACATATTGGTACATGTATAATGGCAGGGGAGTGGTTAGGTTGATTCACAAAACATTTACTGTATTGCACTGGTATGTTTGCAGATAATACACTAGATGTGACCTAGTTGATTTACACACATTAACTATGAGTAATGTATCAGTTGACTATTTCGTGGACAAAATGTTAGAGCCACTTTAGCAACCTCACAGAGATTAGGGCTCAAAACACGACACTTTTTAATGAATGACACACACATTGTAGACATGTTTACAGTTACGGTAGTTGCATATGATGTTTTCCCTGTGATTCCTGGTAAAAATCTTTGTTCATTGTATTGTTTCAGTGCAAGATTGCAGGTTTTTTTAGATGTGTACACATTTTGACCAAAATGAATTGAATTTTTAAATAGAGTTTCATCAACTCTTTCTGGGACCCTTCAGTGGACTCATGCCGACTCATTTTAGTTATTGCTTCTTGGACACCAGGGTAAAAGTGAATCCCCCCTAAAAAGTACTTGCCAAGGGATACTTCTATTTCAACCTCACATGGTGTCAGAGCGCTACAGTTGTCAAAAGCCAGATTTAGCAGCCAGGCTGTCAATCATTGCCTTCAGACATTCAGCCAACTCCAGTCACAAGTACTAGCTCTGCACTGTAATTCATCCCATTCACAAAAATCTAATCTTGGGATTACGAACGTTACAAGAAATGTCAACTTATACGCGTTTTTTACAATGTACTTGTACTATACCAACACAAGCATTATGCACAATCACCTACATCAAACATGAAGCATGCTCTAGGAAAAATAGGTCAATTGTTGGAGAAGCATACACGTCCAAGCACTGATGTAAACATGTACGTATACATGTACATTATGTATACGTACAGTACATGTATGGCTGAAAATATCAAAAGACATTTGGTGTGGACCCTGTCATGTTTGTTAAGGCAGTGTGCGCTGCAGGCCTAGATGTATGGGCAGTCAGCAATTTCTTTCGTTCCAAAGTTCTGGATAGGAAATTTGTTGTTATTTTTTTTGTGTCACAAAAAAATACTATGTGGAGCAATCCATTAGCTTTGAACAGCAAATTTACAATACATGTACACTACAAACAATGTGTCAGGGACTTGCTGAATGAAAGGGAGGCTGTACTGCTCTTAATGTTCACGGTTAGAACTTGACACAAAATGAGCTAAGTTAACCTTAACAGTCCTAAATCCTTCACCTGTTGGAGGACTGAAGATTGTTAGGGTTAATGAAAAGTAACACAACGCTTACATGAACTAGCATTACTCATGAGTGGCCAAAAAGCTGGATCATCTGGAATCCTGCCATGACATAATGTGTTTTCACAAGCAAATGGGCACAGGAGCAGACTACATGTATTTGCTTGTTTGGATATTCTTTTTTGCATGTTTTTATTAGGTGTCCATGTCAGAATGCTAATGGCACTGTAGGCTAAAGGCTGCGACAGATTTATTTTTGCTGAGTGGTGGCTTTATGGAAATTTCAGTAAAATACTAGAATGAAGCCGAGATGCTAGAACAGATCTATTGTAACTTGCTTCGCTAAATACACATATACAGTGTATGTTGAAACAATTGTCTGAAAGTGAAACAATTCACATTTTGGGGAAATCACACTTAAACTGAACTACAGGTAAGATGTACATGTACATGTACATGTATACGTACACATCAAACTAGCAATGGCCAGACAAAGGTATAGATAAATCCGAGGAGACGCAATTCATGTCTTAACTTGAGCGAGCGTGCACTTTGGCAAGTCATGACTCCTATTTGGTCTGTGAGCATGGTGAGGAAGGTAACATGTGCTCACTACATGTACAATGTACATTGTACCTGCATGCGAACAGGATGGTCCCACAGTAATGGCCTCTAATCCTCTTCACTGGATCTGTCTAACTAATCCCCACAAAGGCAGCCATTTACTATGTAAAACTTGGGGGAAATAGGACATAAAATCCCAACAGGTCAGCAAACTTCTGACTCACATGTAGGTTTTGAACGTTAAATTTTTAAATGTACATGTACTGTACCTGATCTACATCATACATATATACAGAGTAGTGCAACAGCAGGGATGTATGTAACCAGTGTGTCCCAAAAAAAAAGTAGTTTAGCACATTGATTTTAAAACCAATGACACACAAGAAATACATGTTGGACAAGACTTAGACCAGGGCTCAGAGGCCAGAAGTACAAAATACCCCTTGCTGGCTAAAATGTAACGTCACAGCACTGGTGATTGCAACGGCATGCAATTTAACCACATGAAACCACCTACTCCAATCAGTAAGGAGGGCAAACCAGGGCCAACCTTTGAAAGTGAGTTATCCCTACCAAACACTACATGAAGCTCTGCACAATACGCCGAACCTCGGAACAGGCCACTATTCCTACGTATACATGGATGAGAAATGCAATCTCTCAAGTCACTGCACAAAGTCTGCTCATTTATTTAATTAATCACAAGCCTGGTAACACTCACATGCGGTCTCTTCCATACAAATTTCTGAGGTGGCCTCATGCTGAAGAAGAGGGATTTATCATCGGCAGGGAAGTCATTATCCTCAAACAGTCTCGAGGAATTGTACCTCTGCCGTATTTCCTTGTATGTAAGCCCAGGCATCTTGCTTGAGTTAGCGCGCTCTCAGCCCCACAGTCACCAGACAAAATCCAATCTGAGCTGGAGGAGGCAAGAACAAGAAAAATCTAACGTGAATGGAATACTAGAGAATTCCAGAGATATGCCTACTTCTCAAACTACTCATTTCCCATTTCCATGTGTTCCACCCTGGAGGGTCTCGTGCTCAAGGAGAAATCACAAGTAACATGCATGTACATGCTGAAATGATGCATACTGCCTACATGTATGTTGTCATTATATGTGATCTGTGAAAGAAACCCTTTTTAAAGTACAAAATGTTGCACATATGTCACTGATGCTTTTTATAACATAATGTCCCCCTACTTGTATGTTTAACTGTCAGTTGAAGAAATGTAAAATCGTCTTCAGAATTTTGCTGAGATACTGGGATGAAGATTAAAGCAGTACACGTACCGGTAGATGCACAGAGCAAGAATCAATCCCACAGAATTTGTTTTGTCAACATGGAATTCAATGAAATTCTGGCATTTGAAAAAGTAAGGTACCATGTACACATACATTGTTGAAAGTAGCTATTTTTATTCCCAAACCTTAAGCATCACATTTTCTAAAAATATCAAAAGCTGATGCAGCATTGTGGCCAG
The DNA here is from genome assembly GCF_001949145.1 of Acanthaster planci. The sequence goes on along the minus strand of NW_019091384.1, from coordinate 509,163 downwards.
AGTATATCTAGATCTGTGTCTGTATTCTGTACCAGTGCAGATTGGTAAAAAAAAACAGTGCCGCACCATTATTTTGCTGTCTGTAAAAAATTATATTATCCCACGTTCATTCTATTTAAACATTTTATTTTCAAAGAACACACACATGCAATAAAAATGTCTGCACTCAGAATGGCTTCATGGTATATCCACAAAAGGAACAAAAAGTAAACCCCACCCACTGAAAATGTGGGCACTTTGCACATGCTTTTCTCCAATGCCAAACTGCGTATTCCAGCCAGGCGCATCGTATGTGAGTGCACGCATATCAGACTTTTGTGCGCGCATGTCGGACATACTCTAAATCATGGCTGTGATTGGTTAGAACCAGAACACAACCATGACAACTGGGCGGAGCTTAATGGATCAGTCTATTAAACATAACAGCAGCTCTAAGGCTGTGACATATTTCCTTTCCCAAATTCTGTGCAGGGCATTTTTTAGCCCATCCTAGAGGTCCCGCAGTGAGATTGACTTAATACATGCATTATGGTGCATAATTTGACAAAAATATGCATGGCCAGCCCAACCTCTTCCTCGTCATAAACCCTACCAGTGAGGAGGCGTCTGCCCAGAGATACTATTCAGCAGTCAGGCTGCGCTAGAAAATGGGTCACACACATATTTCCTTCCTTTATTCAGTCTCAACAAGTGGACAAAGGGTTCATTCATCTAAGCTGAGCAGATCACAAAAGACTGCCCTCCCCATATCCCGGTATTCCTGAAGCTGCATGCACTCTTTAACAGGTCAATACGAAGAAAGGCAATCGGACTGTATGAAGCCACTCCATGCTGTTTTTTGTGTACGCCAGTCTAGGGCAAGGCTATCAAAGCTTTGATTTTTAAATGTTTTAAAAGACGGCCAAGTGTGAACTTTGAAAATAAAATGAATTATACTAAAGTTTGCATCTGTTTTGCACAGAATGCGAGGCTTTCCCGCCTTGTAACAGCTTGGAACCCTGACTACAACATACACTTGTACTTCAACTGTCACACTTAAAGAATTTGACCTTTTTTACATATGTAGGGTGCTGTCTGGTTTTAGAGGTAACCAATATGGTCAATATTTGTACTTGCACTAAAACTTACAAAGACAAATAAAGAAGGCTTACAAACAATAGGGCTAAAGAACATCAGTATCAACGATGTCATGCACTGTCAACTTCTTAAATACTTCCACAGTTTCAATGACAGATCTCACAACTGCCACAGGCATTGACACCACCAAGGGAGAATAAATTGGTCCTTGATATATTATCATGAATGGTGAATAGATTTAACTACTGTGGATATCTGCTTGGACAATGGGAAAGTATGTTGCATCTTGCCTTCACTTAATTTATCTCAGTTAGGTACACTGTATATGTACATGTATGTAGGTAAGTCACTGCAGAAATGCTCATGATGCTGAAAAGATATGAATCTAGGCCTAAGCCTTGGCCATAACGGGACTGAGAAAGATTTCCGATTTTACTTTTCAAATTCTAGAGAAGTTTGAAAAAACTTTTCTTGACTCCCCGAACATTAGACAGCTGACGTGCAGTCAGTACGCAACATTCTTTCCGGATGTTGGCGTATTTTTTCTGCCCATCTTGAACATTCAGGCGCCACGCGCAATGACAAGGTGACACTATATTTGACATGCTCGATGAACGATGAGCAGCGTCTGTGCTTTTTTTTTAAATTAATGATTTGATCACACAGATTATCCAGAACAAATCACCAAATAATATCATTATTTCAAGTTATAACTGTTTTTTAAAAGTGCATTTCAAGTAATGACTGTCACTGCTAAAAAACAAAAATTACAGCCACAAAGCCTCATAGGTTACCTCTCAAAGCTGGATCCCAGGAACGACACACAGCAGCTGCCGCGGCAAGGGCCTAATTGTGTACGTACGCGGTACGGTTTAGCGGGGCGCGGCCGGGAACGCCAGCAAACTCCCGGTCCCCGGGGTTCAACAGCATGCATACTTGCGGCGGGGGCAAGGCCAAGAGCAGCCTCAAACAGCGCCCTCACAGCCGCCCGAATAGAAGAGGACGCGTCTATACGACCGTACTGTGGCTACGGCTTCGTTTTCTATCAGTTTCAAACCACAGTAAACAGTCATAGCCTGAAACAACTATGATCATTGCCGATACGTCCAAATCGGTGGTGTGCGTTAGTGGCAGAACGATATAATTAAAACTGCCCAGGGAACCCGTGAATTTGCGTTGGGGGCTTTTCCCCAGGTAGGTCTGGCATGCAGTCCCTGGATAATTTGCGTATTAATAAGTCGGCAGTTCTGGGAGTTCGTTACATTTATTGTGCACTTACCTACTGTTATTTTTTGTATTATATTTGTGCATGTATTATTTTGCATTTATTCTGTCTTACTCATTATGTCTTTATCATTAACTGCTTATTCATGTTACTTATTTAATTTCATGTTCAGTTGTGTACATTATCTTGACTCATTTCCAGTTGGCCTAATTCCTTTTAAATTAAGTTCTAACTTTTGGCTTCAAACACATGTATTTCTGTGTTTCATTTTTTTATGTCTATTTATTTACTCTATACACAACTTGATAAGGAGTGGCAGGTCTTAAACCACAGTGACTGATATTGCTTTTGCCTCTCCTATGCCCATCTTGTGATGAAAAAGAATTGGCATGAATAAATAATAATAATAGTGCAAATAAATAGGTTTTTTGGGGGGGACACGGCAGCACTGGTTAAATTATCAACGAAGGGGGTCGAACAAGCTAGATCTTTTGAAGCAACTGTGTGTTTTTTGTCCCCTTTCCTCCCTTTTTTCTATCACTCTCCTTCTCTTCTGAATTCCCCTGGGGGGGGTTAGGGATGCACCACATTGCCCCCTTGCAATGCACATTGCTTACAATACAACCAGGACCTGCATAGCTGTATTATTACAAAGACCGTGGAGAATCATTTGGGTGACTTGTATAGAACACCATGAAATGTCTGAATAATTTTACTCCAATTTTTCCATGGCCCAAACATTCTTTGCTGTCGAGTTTCTTCTTGATACAGAATCTACAGCAATTAAAGGAACTTAAATAAAAAGGCCACAGATGAATTTCAATGTTAACCTTTTTATGTTAACAAAAATAACAGGGGTAAAAGGGGAATTCATTAAAGTGACATGAGATTATGTGGAGGGGGTCACAAAATTAAAAACAAAAGTGGAACCATTCTTCCCATTCTCAATACAGAATTCACAAACTAACAACGAGAGAAATGACACAAATCTTCACATTATGCATAAAGCATTTGTCCATTGACACACCCGTGTTGTTTCAAATTCCCGTAAAATATCTCTTCATATTTCATTATGTAATACTATGCAAATATTCAAATTTTCAAAAATATATTGCCAACTCAATACAAAAATTCCTTCACGAAATACAATTTACAAATACATAAATTACAACATATAAGGTTGACAAAAACTCTCACAAAAGAATTTGAAATGCCCCAATTACACTAGACACGATGCCATGCATTTTCATTGACATATACTGATCCAGACATTAACTTCAGTCAAATCATGGTCATCATCATATTTACATCATAATACTCGCCATTACATCCCAAATTCTCCGACTCTGATGAATGAAGGCAAAGCGGTCACTGTCTCTGTATGCAATAAAAGCAGCTAACACATTCTATCTTGTCCCATAGCAGTGACTACTACGGCTACTGAGGTGGCGTCACTCACACTCGGTGCACATAAGCTGAGGCACCCGAGGAGTTAGGCAATTTGTAAAAACAGCAACTGGTCTCCATGACAACTAGTGCATAAGACCTATGGCAAGCACACCACCTCTGCATGTGTTTTTTTTCCAAATATGAAAACAGTAACCCCTCCTATTATACTTCTTAGGAAGGATCTCTTTCTTTGGGGGGGGGAATACACAAATTGTATAGACTTGGTCAGATACTGCATTGAGAAAAACCTTGACTAAGTAACATCTACAGTTTCTAGCTTTTTCTTGTAAATTTAGTTTAACAATTTCACCTCTCCTGCTTTCATTGTTTGAAACATCATTTGTACAGTGCATATGAACATTTACATTGCATTATGAATAAACTTTTATTTTTATTATATTTCAATTTCTGTATGCACATTACCTGAGTTGTTGGGAAGCAACGACTACAGCCGCAGTCACCATTTTCTCTCTCCAACAAAGTTATAGAATTTAATTAGAAACACAAAACTATGACCGTTGCCAAACCAAGACAACTGCACAAGAATTGCTCAACTCCCTGCCATGTAATTAATTTCACCTGATTATGTGTAACAAATCTTTGGTTTGTTGCATTTTTTTACTGGAAATTATAATGCAAGAAATTGATACGTCTACCTATAGAAAAATTGGAAGTACAAATAACTATAAAAAAACTAATTTATCTTATGATTATTTCAATTGCCTCGCACGTAAAAACTAGAATGGTGAATATTTGTGGGGCATTTAAATGACAATGAACCTAACACTGTTGAAGTACTCGCAACAATGAAGTGCAATTGCTCATATACATGTAGGCAGTGTATCAAAAATCTGAGAAATATCATACATTCATGAGAAATTTGTTTTCCTTACAAAACCAAAAAGCAAAATAGCATGACCTGAATCTGCTGCGGATGCAATTTATTAACTGCCACTTGAAACTTCTACTTGGCTAAAACAGGTTACCTCTCACAATGACATGTGATATCTTGTCAATATTAATTTTTTTCTAAAACAGGCATTTTCCACTCGACACTTCTGTGCTTGTAACAAGCCTCAGGAAATGAACAGGTTGCACTGTTGGCATCTATAAAACAGGAACAGTCTCTTGATTGCTTGGGAAGACGTTGGCTTCATTTTCATTATCTGTGTAGTTGGTGCTAGGATTGGCATCAGACAGCTGGCAATACGTCCAAAAAAAGCAAAATGAACAATTTTCACTACTCAATATGTTCAAAACTATGCAATTGAAAATTGAATTTAAAAAAAAAGGATATCTTTGCAGAGGTGACATTGGACCAAATTTTTTCAATTATTAATTTCGATTGATTTATCATTCCATTTTTAATTACGGCTTTGTTAAGTTGAATGTCAAATTATCATACATGCTAATTTTCTAGTTGGTTGACAATTCAAGCATCTGACAGGTACCTAACAAGTGTCTTTTAACCAATAAGGCTCTGTTGAAGTTATGCTACTGTTTTCTTTTCTGGCAAGTGTTTTCAACATGGTCCATGTTCAAGATTTTTGGCATGAAATGTTTTAGACTCTCCTGTGCTTCCTGAAAAGAAGTTGTCATTCAAATACTTTTTGTCAGCAAATAATTACCACATCATCCATTAATTGAGTAACATATTGTAAAATTCAATTTTCTGATGTTTTTCCCAATGACAATTTGCAAATATTGCTAATTTACGATACAATTTTTCAATGTTTGGCAGTACAGACACATCATGAGCACACTGTTATCTGATGTCAATTTGAGTTTGCATTGTTGATGTTTATTAAATATGTTTTTTGAATACTAAAAAAATAATGTTTAGTTACCAAACCCACTGATTCAACAAAAAATTACCAATGGTTCAGCCTCATCACTTTGCTTTCTTTTGTATCTTCTGATGAGAAATGCCAGGGATAGCACGATAACGACAGCACCAACACCTATCATGATGTACTCCCCAATCTGGCAGATTAGAGTCGGTGTACCGACGTGGCTCGCATAGGTGTTCACCATCCAATCATTGGCTTCAAACGACTGAAAAGTGCAGAGAAAATATCAGGACATGGACGAGTGAATGCAAGTTCAGATGAATTGAACGGAGAGACAAGATCAAGCTGTGTATGAATTATGTATTTCCTGCGACAGACTTCATTGGTAGCCTTGATACATTACTAAAATTATCAAAGGTTGTGGGAAAGATGTTGGTGAAGCTGATCAATCGTTTTGATTTTTCGGAGAGACATATTTCTTCATGAAATATATTATACTTTGCACAATGACCACACAATGATCAGGCCTTTATCCTTCAGTGGAAAAAAATATTCCAACTTGTCTATTTGTGTGCATGTACTTGACAATAACAAAAACTTGGTGTTTGTCTCCTTTTAATTTCTCAATGTTAAAAAAAGGAAAATTCTGTATTCTTACAAATATTTTTCTTCCAATTATGCATACTTTGACATTGCAGCGTGATAATTTTAAAAACACGACTTGTACATGTACATGGTAGTATCTTTCATTTCCGTCTTGTTATTATTGAGGGTAATGTTGAATGGGGCCTTACTCGAGGGCCAGGAATGAAGACAGTGTGGCTGATTGCACATGGTAACTGTCCTTTTGTACTATATCAACTCATACATGTAAGCCATCTGTAAGAAAAAAACATCTTTAAAACCACCCCAAACAGTTCCTGAACCAAAGAACCCAATGAATAGGAAGTATTCTTAAGCTCAAGATTGTAAATGTTTTTACACCGTTTTGAAGTACCCGTTTTGAAGGTGGTTTGTCTGCAAGGTTAACTCAAGGCAGCCTTCGAGTGTTACAGGGAGTGCAACCTCAAGTGCTCCCATGTATTAAACCATTCGATACTTCAACAACAGTTAGGCCAAGGTCAAACTTTCTGTAACAACCCTTGAAAAGGTAAGCAGCAATTCAATCGCATCTGAGTTTACTGAGTGGAAGTGAATAGGGTATTAAATCATAGGCTACTTGAAAGAAATTCACAGAACATACGTTACAAAATATGTAGTTAAACAATGAAGTACATAATTGGATCACAATAATACTGCCTGAATTTATACAAGGAAATGCCGTATTTTTCGGAATATAAGCCACCCGGTGTATAAGCCACGGCATGCAAATTTGCCATACTAAGATTTAAAGTCAGTGTATAAGCCGCACCAGCTTATAAGCCGTACAGCAGTGCTGACGATCCAACCACACAGGTGCTGTGTATTGAAACGCCAGTACAGCGAATCAATGGTTCCACTATACATGCAATCCTAAGAAATGTAAGAAAAGTGCAAACAAGTGTCACCGTTAAAATAAGTGAATTTTAAGTCCTCATATTTAATATTTTTGCAGGCTGGATGATTGTCCTGCTTGGGCCGTGCATCAGTTTGTGCCCTTTTTTCCAAGCGGTCAGCAAAAGTTATGTGGTTGGGGACGAACAATAAAATCTTGACAACTTGAAGTCAGTTAAGTTGAAAGATCATTTTATCTCACAGGCTGAATATTTCTTGCAAAAGGACAGGCTTTTATGGAAAAAAATACCTCCGTAACTGATTGCACTACATACATTTATCTCTAAGTTTTTGTGGTGCTGATAAAAAACACCAATTAAAAAACGCTGCCAAACACGCTTCAGTAATGAAAAATCCACCACAACACCTCGGTTCAAGTCATCGCACTGGAACCGCTCATTTTGCATGCATGCTGTACATGGAATATTGAATGCACACACCACCATGATCATGACAAATTCTGTTTTCAGGCTAGTCCTACTGCTACTGCAGACCCATTCTGCTCTCACCGATAACCACGTGACCACGGAAAGTGTTGTCAACAGAAAACTCAAGTGAAAACAACCCCGAAATGCCACATGAAGGTACACCTTTGAAGCCCTTGATTTTATTTACTGGTAGAAAGAAATCTTTAGGTAACAAGAATAAAAATCTAAGTAACAAAAATGATAATTTGTGTACCCAAAAAATACATCATGAGAATGAATAAAAAGCGGGAAAATAATCACTAAAAATGGTGTCCCAGCAGTGCAAGTTATCTTTAAGATTACGTACACATTTCATGGATGTGTTCATGACTCCATGACTTGGGGAATTCCGTTAATAACTTAAAAACAGACAACTCAAATTTTTCTCTGGGGTTCCAGTTATCAGATGGAAATGACAGCCAAAAAAAAATACCTGCACCACCAGTATGGGTGTCCCGGCCGTGGCTTTAGTTGACTGATTTTATTCTTCAAAGGTTGCTGTAGAAGTCGCATGGCATATAAGGTGCAGAGACAATTTTTCAGCACGAGAATCAACGTACAAGCCACGGCTTATATTCCGAAAATTACGGTACTTAAATAAAAGGACATCTACGATGTAAAGCATACTATATCAACACAAAAACCTCACCTGCTCAAACCAAAGCATTGGAAGGTAAACTGGAATGAGCTTTTCTGTGTCACTGGGGGAGAAAACACCATCAAAGTGAAAAAAGTTGCAACTTTGTGATCTGAGACAGTGATATCACTAGCAGAAGTGGGCAACAAGATTTTCCAATGAGGGAAAACAGAATTGGAATCAACTGCATGGCTGGAACTTGACATCACTGCACAATTTTTTAATTGACTTGTGCGGGGCAAAAGTAAAAAATGCCACTCATAGATTTTAGAGGGCATAACCTGATTCCTATTTTGATGGATTGTGAAAGCCCTCTTTGAGCGCAGACCCCCTTTGATACTATTGATGACATTGCTGGATTGAAGCGACTGCTTAGTTTGGTAAAAATGTTTTTGGAGGCCGCAAGAACAAAGATTTCAACTTTTCTGAGAATGAGGGAAACTGAGGGACTCAAACTTTTAGAGGGTAAATGGCATAAGGGAGTAAGGGTCAACCAAAAATAAACTTAGCCTACATGTACCTAAAACCAGCCACTTGTTTTAAGTACAAGTTCAGTTGAAGCCGAAACTTCAGTTCGAAGGTCACTCCTAATATCTGCAATGAAAATGAAATTCAACAATGTAGTTTTGATTTTAAAAAGTAAACTATACAAATAAAGTCAGATATTAGTATATAGGTCTCCCTCAAATGACATCATCTCCCCCAAATTGACGAGTACATCAACATTTTAGACTTCCAATATTCGTGATGCACATCATCTGTGCCATATTTTGAAGATATTTGGACCAACACATGTATGGAACAATTTGCACAATGTGCGCCCACACACCCGATGATGTTGAAAACACAGTTGTAATTTTCCTACAAAGATGACATCCTATGAGAGAGATTTATAGCCGGGGGGGAGGTTGTGTAGCAGAAAACACTAGGTTGAAGAATTTGAAGGCAAAATTAGGATGTTGATAGAAGCTAAGGCTGTGTCCAAAATGGGCTTCCAGAGCTATGGCTAGGTCTATTGACTGTGTGTCTCCGCATATTTCCAATGGTGTGAAGACCAAGACCAAGCTCTAGACAACAGATCTGGATGTAGCCTAAGTCAAGATGGTGTAAATGAATCATTAATTTAAAAAACAACTTAAATGTAACAAATTTGCTACTAATATGTGACCCGCTCTGCGAAAATGAGTCATAAGTTGCCAGAGCCACTTTCTGAGTTTTCATATGTATTGGAAAGAGCAGATTGAGCTTTTTGTTTTGATGTATCACTCAGTTTGGCATACTGATGGAAGTGGATATTCCATCGTGAAAAATGCTGCAGTTCCTATTGATTTGCACTGTGCAAAATTATTCATCAGGACTTTACTCCAAAGTGGCTCTAGCAACTTGTGACTCATTTTCACAGGATGGGTCACATGTATCAGCAAATTAGTTATTGGTTTTACCGGGTTTTCATAGCCTACTTTTGTTATCTAACCTTAACAGATCAAAAATTGTTTTTGTAATGGGCAAACAAAACTATGGCAATGCTTGCCAATTACCTTTGATGTTGTAATGACAGCTAGCAATTGCTTGCCAATCGTTGGCTGCAAAACTACAGCTGTGATGTATAAATGAATGTGTGGATAAATGAGTTAACCCCGTGTCAGATGTAATGAAGACAACGATGTTGCACTCATTCCTACACTGTACGCTGAGCAACAAATAACTAAGGATGAGCTCAGAAGAGATCAGACGTTTACAAGTCAGAAATCTACCCTACCAGCTGACCCACATAGCCAACCTGGCAGGTATCCAAGTGATGACTCTATCAGTGATGAAACAAGCCACAACTAAACTAACCAATTGATAAGCCAACCAATTTCAACAAGTTGACTACCACACCTGGTCTGCTTGAAGGGTTAAGTTCATAGCCAGATAGTCAGCTAGTTCAGTGAGCAACCAATCAGCTAAGGAGCAAACTAGCCAGGCATTGAAAGTCCTAACCAAGCAATCAGCACTTCATCCAGTATGTTAGACAGTCAACTGGATGCCCAGAATGTCTGTTTATAAAACGGACCAAAAACATATCCACTCTCAAGCACCTCTCCAAAACATAGAAGCAAAGTCGCATGCAGCATGCCACCAACAGGTCACCACGAGGGGCCTATACTGCAGTACACGATGGGAGAAGTCATCAAACGACATTGCTTTTGCGAAAAGACTTGGGAGTTATTGTGGAATTATACAAGCAAGATGTTGATCGTGAAGTAAAAAAAAATGCCTCTCTGATGCAAAAGCTGGGCAGTGCACTGCACTGCAAATCACTTCCACTGAAACTTGAAAAAGTGTACTCACAGGCTGCACGGAGAAATAATTCTTATGCTTGTTAGGATCTGGTGCAAGCCCATACACACCATCAATCAGTGACTTGTCTCCATACAAGAAATGGGGATTGGATATGGAAGTTGGAACACCTGTAAGGAGAAAAAGCATTCAAGGAAGTATCACAATCTGAGCTGATGAACGACTACCCAGGAATGACACAACCACTATGGCACGGTCAAAATGAATGCATTGCCTATTCACAAGGCAACACAATCTTTGAAACTTCACAAGCATTAATCATTTTTTATCCCAAACCATCAATTGCATGTACATGTACATGTAGCCTGTGTCTGACATGTTCATGGAATGTCAACGTCAAAGCTGTTGATTATGTTTTCACATGATTGCTCTACTAACGTAACTTGGCAAATGCCTAGGGAACGGATAAAAATCAGGGTAAACTTTAACAGGTGGCCCACCGAATCGACATTTGTCTACCCTCATTTGCCCTGAAGGTCCACAGTCTTCAGTCTTCACATCACAGAAACCTGCATTGGGTGGGTACACGCTGCCGTTCTGGTACACAGTTGGCGGCAAGTAGAAACTTGACAGGGGAACACCTCGGACGGTTTTGTGATGGTCAAAGACGTAGGGCATAGACCTAGAATGAAATACAGTCATGGGGAGATTGCTTAATATGAAGATTTAAGGGCTCTTTGCCATTCAGAAAGATTTTGCCAGATCGAAACATCAGGCTATGTAGATTTCTAATTTATGAGATGTAGGAAGACTGCAAATTATGAGAAGATAAACATTACTACGAGTAGTTAAAATTAATCTTGTGGCAGTACAAAGATGCATTTTCCTATGGAAATTATGCATTCAGCAATTACGGTAATAAAGCATTTTTTGTCCAATAAAATTGCACCTGGAATTCTGATGATATCACTGAATAATTGAGTTGTGGGTATATCATGCATAAAAACATGGAAGCCAAATGTATATGTACATATATTACGTGTAAAGTCGCACTGGACTTGAAGGACCATTCAGACAGCACAGCGCTTGAACCAACGTGATAGGGACCAACATGTGATAGGGTCCGAAAAAGCCTGATTGAAGTAGGCCTAATGACATCATTAAAATTAGTCTACCATGTCATAATGTTTCATAGCAAGTCATGAATAAATATGAGGTATCAGAAATATTACGTCTGCGGTGTCATAATTTAATTTTACAGCAAAAGTCATTTCATTGATGGCTCAATAAAGCAAACATTTTAATAAAGTAAGCAAAACACAATTTTAAATCTTAGTTTCTATAATTAGAAAAGGGCCTTTATTGTAAGCATGTACATGAAACTTTTAATTATTTCCGAAAATAAATTGTTTACCTGCATAAAGTTGGCTGAAACAAATATAACGTATCCTTCTCTGTAACAAATGAATGAAACATTACACCATCTGCAAAGGTATAAGAAAATATAAAGAAGTTTTGGTAAATGCCACGTTTGCTCTAAATATACTAATTACACAGTATGAGAGGAAGTTGTTGCCAATTAAAGTTTCTGTCTTGGACTTGAGTGACAATATTTCTTTCCCTTGAAACCTAGCTTACAAAACTGACTAGATTTAAGACTTAACTTGAAGAAAAACAACCGACAGCATTAGTTATACAACACTGAGGGCAAGGCTGGCACTATTAATAGATCTAGAAGGAATACAATTCTCTTACGTACCCTACTGTCAAATGAAATGAGCTTTTATTGATTTTGCCCAATGCCATTTGATGTTCAGTTTTTGTCTAATATGCACAGCACAATAATCTAGTCAGTACCCTTTTCACTGTACAAGAACAATATTTCATGGGTACTTCTTTCACAATTCTGGACCACTGCGGAGATACGCAATCAACACCGATCAATTTTTCTCTGGTACCCAGGATGTATTTTGTGCATATGATAGGTTACCGAGGAGAATAGACCTGTGGTCGCCAAATGATTGTTACTCAAACTTGTCGGGGAAGTGCTCCTCTTACAGTTTATGAAGAGCACCAAGTGAAAATAAAGTAGACCAATTTGAGTTCAAAATGAAATTCACTTAATGACGTCTGTAGCAAAATGACCTTTGACCTACCTGTGCCATTGATCATATTGGCCTCTGGAGTTAACCACCAGGTTAACTTATCATTCCCGTTCCACCGCTGGATTAGGTTGATCCGGGATCGCACCTCCTTTCCTGAAAATACTGTGAAATCATCATGGGCACTTCCGTTTTGCTGATGAAGACATGAGAGCAGGAGATGCTTTTATTAAAATGAGAGCTTTCTCCGTTATTCTCTTCCTCTTGGTCTGACACCATATTTCACAGCTCTTTGTTACCTCAAAACAAAAGGAAGAAAAGCAATGACTCACATCCACAAGGAAGCCAAATTTGCCGCCCGGCATTCCTGGAATTGTAAAAAATCTGCTGGCTATCTTCAAAACCTCATCTTCGTATCCCCAGAGAAGCTCCCTGACAGTTAACGTTTTAAAGAGATGCTCATGCATTCCATCTAACAGGAGACTCAGTGCCTCTTTAGCTTCTTTGGGTAGCCAATCTAGCATGTGAGCAACCGTCTGTGGAGAACAATAAACGCCATACCAAGTCTGAATTATACTATGACCTCGAGCTTGACCAAGAGAGTGCACAATTTTCTTAGCAACAGAGGCTCCTTTATACAAATATATTTGCAATTAAGTCATTGCACAATACTGCTGAATGAATGCAGTGAATATCACAGAAGAGAAACAAGCAACAGTACTGAGAAATATCTTACTAACAATCAATTGCTTGCCAGTCCAAATTTGGGTCTTGTTAACTGTATTCTCCCACTACAGTCCATTGACAAACAGCAGTATCCATTTCACCAACCTGGGCCATTTGCTACAGACCTACACAAACCTGATACTCACAACATAGGGCACATTGACAGCCGTGAAAGAGTCCGACTCTGGACCCACCGACATTCCTGGCTCAAAGAAGTAGCTGTAGACTGGCATGTTAGATATAGTACTGTTGCTATTCAAGGTCAGGTTCTGTCGGTGCATCTCTAGCCTATACAATGAAATATAGCAAAGAAATGACAATATCTGAGATTTCTTGTATGAAAGTTCTTTATAAAACCAACTGCCCTTGCTCACCCATAGCTCAATTCTCTATCTGAAGCACACTATGTTGAAATTACCTGTACGCTCTTGGCTGAATGGGATTGAAAAGGCCGACAACAAGTATTTGCATGCTAACTAGTTTTCATATAATGTTCTGATTAGGGCCAAGCAAAACATTTGATAAGAGCAGTGAAGTATTTTTCCAAATTCTTGATTGCAATTTACTCACAACTAAAGTATTTCTAAAAGTAAAGCACACTTAACAATCTCTTTGCATGCTTTAACTCCACCTACAATATTTCCCACTTGCTGAACTTTATCAAAAGTATTAATATTTAACATCTGTCCTCATGCAACTTTCATTTCCACTTTGTACATCCACAACCTATGTGTATTCACTCACATCTCACCTTGCGCACTCCATACTTGTTCTTTTTTAGTTATTTTATTTTGGTGTGATGAGTCGTGAAGTGATTGGCGAGACAGAATGCCACCCATCGACACCTGGAGTATGCAGCCTGCGAAGTACCAGCGGAGCATGGGCTCTTAAATTGCAAGAGAGACAGCTGTCTTGCAGGACACTGTGGCATATCCATGTCTGGAGGATTACTGGCACTCATATCACCCACTTTAATTTTACATCTGATTCATATTTTACACTTTTGCATGATATTGTTTTGCTTTCCAAGGCTTGCCTTCATAATTCACATCTGCAAACAATCGCTAGCTTACATGTACATACAAGCCTTATCTTTGCTATAAAAGCTCCTTGAACAAGATTTTAGAGTTAGTACACATACTTTTTTGCTAAGGCAAATCTCTTCCTTCCTTCCTTACTCGTCACCACTCACAAAGCTCAAGCCTACTGTCCAGACACAGCGGACAATCTCACTGTGACTCAGCAACTCTAATGACGTCTAGCACACGGGGCATAACTTTCAAAGGTGCCATTAACCCTACAACAGCATACTCCACAATCTGCAATTTGTGGACCGACCCTAATGGGCAAGTGAAATTTGGTGAGGTTTGGAAAGGTCAGAGATCCTGGAAGTTAACTTTTAAAACAGTACCCCTTAATTTACTTTCCTGCAAGAAAACATTGGCTAAACTTGGTTATACAGAACCTGTGATTCATAAATCCTCCAAAAACCTACTTTTTTGTTGTTCTGATATTATGGAATACTTACGGGTGGAAACACTGCGATGATAAATCCCTCTACCATGCAAGAATGAATAAAACACTTGCGAGTACAGATGTTAACATTAACACAAGAAAATTAACAGTGTCCAGATATACTCTGCAATTCATTGCATGGTAAGCTATGCCGTGGTGAATATGGAAAGGAAAAACGGGACAAAAGTTAACCTTCTTGAGGAGTAAATCACAAAATGCTGCGCTCCAGCTGCCATCCTTCAGAAACACGGTGTAGAAAATGAATGCCAGAAATCTTTCTTCCCAATTGCAAATATAACAGCAGGACCGTTCCACTGGGAACATGCGTTCCCAACGGAACTCTGCCTGGATTGGTCTGGAACGTGGAACACTAGCTTCCAACGGGGAACGTTCCCGTTTTTTGAGACGCTCCCTTACACTCCACAGGAATGAAACTGTTTCAAACATATTTAAAGCACTGGAGTAAAAGCTTACAAAAAACAATTACCACAGTTCAGAAAGTCACCTTGTCAAATTATCACTTTCGGTAAAAACTACAAATCAATTAGAAAGTTGAGGCCAGTGTGGATATCAGCAAAGGACAGGAAAATGCCTCAATTTGTAAAATGAACTTTCCCATTTTTGGTCAGTAGAAGACAGAGTAAAAGACAAACTCCAACAAATCTCAATAAAAACTAAAGGTGAAATCTTCAAAAAACTTAAGTTATATTACGGGAGAAAGTTAACCTGTGACCATTCCTAGATTTAGATTCTCCTCGGTGCTTTACCTGTAAACATATGGCCCTTTGTGCGCCAAACTTGGCTTGGCACCTTCTACGACTTCAGCTGGGTTGGCCACGTCAAAAAAGTAGAACCTCCAGTAGATGATGAAAGGGGGCTCCTTCCAAATACTGTAGACCATTGATGAAGGCTCCAATACCATGAGCTACAAGTTTCAAATAAATCCTGGGTTTAGATCAAGCCCTCAATGGATTGTGCTCCGTGAAACACCATCCTCAAATGCAAAAATAATGGTTACAGGTACATTACTTTCTAATTTGGGTCTCAATGTAGACACTTCTACACATACGTTTTTATGAGCTTCGAAGCTTTCTATGGTGACGGTGGCAAGTTAGATGAAGAGGTTTGCGGTAGCAACTTGCAAGTATATCTCTTTCTGAGCATGTGCGGTTCTGAAAAAGCGGAGGTTACTCAACTTTTCCAGGCAGTATGCTCCGTCTGTCGTCCTGAATTAGCATCCTCTCCACAACTCACCATCTCCATACACATTATAAGCAGCTTCATCACGGCACCCTCTGCAGTCTCCTGATGACAGACAGAGCATACTGTCTGGAACCTTGACTTACCTCCGGTTCTCTTCATAACCACACATGCTCAGAGATAGATCTTCTTGCAGGGTGCAACCACAAACCTCTATTCCTAACACGTTTAATTTGATAACTGAGTGACATGAAATTCAGGTCTAAGAACTAGTACAGCAACAGTTCCAGAACCAAACTTTAAAATGGTGACAATTCAAATAAAGAATCCAAACACACTTGATTTATTACTGGGAAACTAACCTCACTTCAATAGATTGGTTCACTCCTTCATTACCTTTGACATCAGTGAGTGTTTGACAGCATTCCACACGACAGGGATAAGAACGGCGCCCGTAATCACCAGCAGCGCTCCCATGACAACACAGCCAAGCTGCCCTCTGTAGCCTGCCATGGTACAAAGTCCCAGGCTCTGGAAGAGTAAGGACAACTTCACTGGAAAATGGATCTCTGCATTGTTAATTTTGCAAACCACTGCGCCTCATGTCATGAAATCTTGGAACAATATAACTCCCTACAACTTGTACATGTACTGCAGACATGCACTGAGCTCAGGTGAATCAGGTAGATCAGGTGAATCAGGTAGATCAGGTGAATCAGGTAGATCAGGTGAATCAGGTAGATCAGGTGAATCAGGTAGATCAGGTGAATCAGGTAGATCAGGTGAATCAGGTAGATCAGGTGAATCAGGTAGATCAGGTGAATCAGGTAGATCAGGTGAATCAGGTAGATCAGGTGAATCAGGTAGATCAGGTGAATCAGGTAGATCAGGTGAATTAGACTTCAGAATATGCACATATTGTTTTTGTTTCTGATTCTTCTTGCGTTGAGGTATAATCCAGTGACCCCTTTTTTATATACTGACTTAGTTTTTGATATTAAGGGAACAGTGTACTCAGGGCTTGACTGGAAGACGGAATCTGAGAAGCAGAACGACTCACAGAGGTGATAAGTCCATGGTACAGTAGTGGCAGAGATGTTGTACATGTATCAGTATATTGTTGTGCTCATGCTGACACGGTTAGCATGATACCACTGTATCCCGCGTTGATTTTTCCGGACACCTTTCTGGCAATCCCCACAAGGAAACCTGGGTGGACCCGGATTCAGATGGGTGTCACCATTTAGCAACCTCAAATCAAATTGTCAGGGTTGCAGTACTATTAGTGTGGTAAGCAATGCACCTGTGGAAAAACCCTAGTTAGGCCAAGGTCAAGCGGACTGCTTGGAGAGGGCAAAAGCTGAATGGTACTGGAGAGTTTGCAGTTGCTGGTGACAAAACCAGTTAACGATGATGAACAAGCCAGGTATGGGGCTCTGCAGTAGTTAACGTGCTGACAATCCAATATGGCGCCATACTGTTGGAAACAGGTGCCCATCCCATAAAACACAAGCACGCCAACATATGCAAAAGGACCTTCAGACATGGAGGATTTTAAAATCTCCAAAACTCGCCTTCTTGGGGTGGAACTAAAGTAAATATGGGCCTAGCACCTGCCGACAGAAGATTGGAGGTAGAACATGTGCAGACGTAAGAAACATGAACGATCGTCCAAATTTCAAGGGCATGTAATACATGTCTTGTGGCTGGCACCGCCATCACATCACGATGGGACGCCAATCGCCGGATTGGGACATCAATCCAGACTTCTTTGGAGTCAGAAAGAAAGTTGAGGTGAAGCACTCTGGAGGGTTTAGGAGAGACACCAAAAATGTCTCGACTGTTTGGAAGCGTCTGAACGCCTGGAATGGGTCTTCCATTCTTTACCTATATAGCAGCAAGGTCCTAAAAATAAGGACTGTCCCATAAACTTCTTCAAGTTCTTCATGTTCATGACAAACGAAAGTTGTGATGGTCTAATATCACAGAGCGATATAGAGCACTGACTCAAGTAAGAAGTGATGCCTGCTGGGTTCATCTATGTTTGTACACAAACCCATGGAAAACACTAAATTTTGTAAGGCTTTTGTACGGTTATTTGCATACATATCTGCATCTATATTCTAAAACGATATGTCAACGATATGTATGAAAGCATAATCAGTAAATGACCATGCTCGATCACAGTGCTGATACGTGGTATTGACGTGCACATATACAGTACAAAATGTACTGCAATTAAATGTGTGCACAGGCGGGGTAACAAGCGATATTTGTCCAGAAAGAGATCAACTCACATCATGCACTCGAATATTAACTGCTGAGTAGGCGCTGGTGTTCTATTTCATTTTGAGCCCCATACCGACGGACGACGAACCCCCGAGAGTTTGACGGGTAGGCCTATATAAACACCATGACGGTCAGACTGTCGGGTGAGATGACAAAACCGGCCCCGAATTACACAATAGGCCAATATCGAAGTACATCGATCACGCTATCGCGTAGTCTTGGTTTCAACACCTTCCTGTGTATTCTGTGACGCGAAATATCACCGTCCAGACGAATCACAAGTACCCACTACACACCGCACGTATATCGGATCCTGGCTCCGCGAAAGGCGGCTTGAACCCAAGATTAGCTATCGTACTGCGTGCGGTTCCAAGGCCTTCGTATCAGGGTTGCATAAAACGCACAGAAAGTAATGCAAATTCGGAACAGCGTCAGCCTGGGGTGACGGACACTCCTCTGGCGTCGCGTTTCCGACTCTAAAAATACCCCCAAATAGTAGTCAAACCATGGAGGTAGGAAATATCAAACCATGGAGGTCGAAAAAGCAGTTGTGCCTGCCTCAATACAACCATGGAGGTACTCTTCCTACCTCCTTGATCATGCAAGTTGGAGCATGCGGGCTTGTGAAAGAGGTAGCTTATCCCGAGTAACCAGTCCGAGTCCCACTTCGTACTACATACAGAAAATGAGACAGAAAAAGAAAACGAGACAGAGTAACTGATTCCAAATTTGCGCTTTTTTCTTCTTGTAAGTATTGCAACAAATATGTAAGGGATATTCTAAGTTGCAGATACGTGTGGCTAGCTGACTCTTAATACATGTGTTGGGTGCCTCTTACTAATGATAATGACTTAATGTGTCCTAGAGGTATCAATATTTGTAGCTTTCCTTCAGCCAACAAATAGTTCCATTTCACAAGAGTCTTGGGTATGAAGGAAAACTTGTAAAGTTTTGTGCTGATTGATGGGAAAAGGAAACAGAAGATTTTGTCCGGAGCTAACCATAATGATCAGAACCCACTTTAACTTTGTGACGGATGGAGACAGAAAAGTGAGCCTATGAGAGAGATTTCCATCCACGGATTTTGAATCATTGAGGAAACATTGCTTCTTGGTCGAAAATCTTTGCGTACAAGTCTTGCCGCCCTCCGCTGAACTGTCTGTTTTTGTGATCTTGATGATACGGATCCCAGACACTAGCACAATCACGATATTCCAGCTTGGGTCTAACTGAGGGTTTAGTAGGCAATCTGTTTCACCTGTGAAGAGCAGCTGTGAAGATTTCTACGGAGTAACTCAAGCATCTTGTTTGCCTTTGAAGGGGCACTGCTTATACTGATCAGCCCAACTCAGTATATGATCTATTTCTTCTCCGAGGCTATTGGTCTTCTCGAGTGGTTTTCCATTTTAATAGGTTTTTGTCTTGTGGGTAATATGCATACGCCTATAGCATATAGCATTTTGCACTTGTTAAATTTCATCTGCCAACACGACTCCCATTTGCTGAGCATGATTATGTGGGTTTTTTTTTTAGATCTTGAACATCATTCCTTGTCTTTATTTCCCAATACAGGATACAATCATCTGCCAACAGCCTAACTTGTGATGCAATTCCTGACGTAAGGTCGTTAAGGTACAGTATGAAGAGCAATGGCCCGAGGGCAGTGCCCTGTGGTACACCAGAGGTTACTTCTATTGGTACGGTGAGGGGACTCTTTCCAAAACAACTTTCTCGCTTTTCTTGAGGAGGATAATACGTCATAACTGTCTCAATGTCGCAAAGCAGAACCCTAGTGCCGCTCCACTCAGACTAAAAATTAAGGAATAACTCAGACGAACAGAAGACAAAACGCAAGATCTGCAACACATAAAAATGAATTATTAATTTCAAGAAAGAAATGAACTAAAGTATTTACACCCCCTTATCGGTCAGTTTAACGGGCCCAGTGAGAAAACATTACGAGATTATCCCGTAAGTGGAAAAATAGCTCCAGATATTACACCACACAGAAATTAATACAATATAAATATTCCATAGCTCTTTTATATACAATGTAAATCATGGTGATCATAGAGCAATGGCAGGAGGTGAATCCAACGGACCACCAGCCTTTGCGAGACGGAAGTGCCTGGGCTTGTTATGTTTCTTGGGTAGGTCCCTACACACCGACCATCGGAGACTATTGTGACGGTTGAGGCTAGCATTCATCAAAGTCAGGTCAAAATCAGAATCGTAAGGAACTGGGACAGTAGTCGCCCTGCCATAGCACACATAGGGTAGAATTACAGGATACCCTGTAGTGTTTCCCTCTAATAAACTCTCGGCCTTAAAATTTTCCCTCCAGAATCCAGGCTTGATTTATCGTACTAAACTATTATGATAGCGAGCTTTCTCTCCTTAACTTTGAAAGATCAATGATTACACATGGCATAAATATATATAACCCGGGCCTATCCTCGGGCCTGGCGTTCCCGGGAGTTTGCAGTGCATGCTAAACTAAATTAAAGGGCTTTAATCGCCCACAAGCGGAAAAACAACCCTCACACAGCTCATCAGGGAACAGGGACGTCCGCCCGACGCGCAGCCCTCGGTGGCTCCCGACTCGACAGCCTCAGCGCTGAAGGTCCACACCCATCCGCTAGACGAAAACCCAACCCGGCGAGACACACTCGGGTACTCCGGCTAGCGCTCGAACACCGCAAAACTCAATTCAGACAATGTGGGCTCGGGTTATATACCCTCCCATCCCCTGGAATGCCAGTTACCCGACTAATACATTTCTAATATTTTAGATATACACTGAGGCAAGAACTACATGTAAGCCTATAATGAACAAAGGATACGAGCCCGGTGCGAGTGCATAACAGAAAGAATCCTAGTTGAACAGGCCGCAACCTCCTAAGTTACATAACGTTAACAATTACCATTGCTAGACAAATTCTCAAGTAAGAAAAAAAATTTAAACCCGTCTTGTGACACTCAAGTTCCCAGTTAACTTCCAACTATGATTGTGATCCGGATGTCTCGACCACTAGAAATACACAGGCCTGAAAATACAGCCTGTCTCATTCGAACCGTGTCAAAAACCAAGTAGCCTTTTGAGGCTAAAATATTGCAACGTTGAACGCTTCTGTGGGTCTTTCCACATACGCTAAAAAAGATGTTCTACTTGGATTTTTGTGGCTCTCGGCCGTTTACTATCACTCTATCTCTCTTGTCTGGCATTGTTTGGAGTTCCAAAACACACCCCCAAACAGCGAGTCTCAGTAAGGGCCCACCACATGACTTCTATAACGTGGAACCGTGCTAGCGCCCCCACTGGTCAACTGGCAACGACGCTACACCGTCACCTCCGAGGACTCTTGTTCGTCCCCGAACAAGGTGGCGAGCACCAGCGACCGGGTGCCCGCAGAGGTCCAAAACCGCTGGCACCGACGACTTTTACACAAAAAGGAAAACAGATGAAAAATGCTTAACCAAACATTAATTAAGAAAACAAGGACGCAAATGTAGAAATACCGAAGTACCCCGCCGCTTGATGGTGGCTTCCAGTGGACTTCTGTTCGCCGAATGAGTTCCTCCCAGAAACGGTGGTGGGTGTTCTCCAGAAAACGAGAGAGTGGGGGCGCTCCAGGTGGAAGCAGCCCTCATAGGTAGACGCTTCTGCAGAAGGGGTTTCGATATCATCCGGTGTGCCCATCGGCTGGAGCAGCTCCGGGCGACTCCCACTTTAGATCGTCGTGTTATGGGGTAAGTAACGAATTGGGTGGATGGCCAATCCAGCTCGGTAAAACCTCGGCTCCGTTTTTGTCAACCAAGCCAGCACGGCCACAGCGCAACAACTGCCCACAGCCGTTGGGTGGTGTTGATGCCGTCCCCATGCCTGTCCTTACGTGGTTCGGACTCCATCTTTGGTGTAACTTCAGCCAAAACACAGGCCAAGAGAACACACGTTGATCTTCTGGTTCTTTGTGAAGACACCAGCTTTGCTTTATTGACTCCCGGCGTGTCCGGAGCACACCTACCGGCTCCGCACTATAACTTGTGTGAGGAGCCGAGTGGCTCCATTGACTCCCGTGCGGAGCACCGTTGGCTCCGCATCTTTGGTTTGTGTGAGGAGCCACTGTGCCCCACTGACTCCCGTGCAGAGCACCTCTGTTGGCTCTGCGCCATTGACTTGGTAATGAGCCGCTGTGCTCCCTTGACTCCCGTGCGGAGCCCCTCCACGGGCTCCGCACCATTCACTATGATATCAGTGCGGAGCAGCCCTGTTGGCTCCACCCCATTAAACTCCTACGCAGAGCCCCTGCACCGAATCGGCGCCACTCAAATCAGTGCGGAGCGGCCTTGTTGGCTCCACTCCATCATTTTCTGTGCGGAGCCGATCAACAGGCTCCTCGCCATTCACTTAATTATACATGTGGCGCAACTCCATGGGTGCCGCCTACCTTATAGGGTGAACTAGCTCCAAATGGAGGCTAGGCTTCGACACACTATGAGTTGGAGGACTTAAGTGCTGCTGGGAGAGGTCTCTTTTGTCCACCATATGGCACGTGTTGTTAGCATGGCTTCCTGCCCCTGCTACAGAGGCAGGAAAGGGTTGTTCCTTGTGAGTCCTGGCACTTGTAGTTGTAGAGTGAAAAATGTGGGGAGTCAAATGATAAAGCCCCGCCCCCGTTGCGACGGCACGCACAGCTTGACTACTGTTCCAAATGGAACAGTGTGTCTGACATGCTTCCGTTGTCAGCTCTGGGCGATTCCCTCTGGACGTTGGCACTTGTGGTAGTGTGGGAAAGTACGGAAGACTTGGGATGAAGCCGTGCCCCCACCGCAGCGACACCCACAGCTTGACTACGTTCCGAATGGAACGGAATATCTGCTGTGCTGCCGTCTTCAGCACGGCGTGGTTCCCCGTGGGTCCTGGCAATATAGGTGAACTGACAAAAATATCGTCGAATGTACCGAAACTGAGCTCCTCTCCTGCTGCAGTAAAAGGCGAAAACACGACAATGTTCCGACTGGAACATAATTGAGTCTGCTTCGCTGCCGCCTACAGCATGCATAGGGCAGTTCTCTACAGTATGAGGGACGTACACAGCACGTACGATGTACGTGCATGGTACATGTAGGTAGCTCAATAGTCTGGCCTGGCTCACTGTCACTGCTCCTTTCCCGCCCATATTTTCCAGAGTAAAACGTTCTTGAAAAAGGAGTCCAATTCGTCAAAAGTGACAAACCGTGTCTTTTCACTATTGCTGACCCTTGAAAAAATATTCGAGTTCATCGAAAGCGATGAACGGCGTTCCCCCGTCCACCAGACTGACCAACAATCTCTGATGGAGGTCACTGCTTGGTCACGTGAGCGCGTGCGCGGGCGTGGTCACAGCAGCGCAAAGGCTATAAAATGCGCGCGCAGGCTGATGCTATGGGTGCGTTCGATTAGCTTACACGTGTAAGTCAAACTTACACGAGAGCGTTCGTTTAGCCATCACGTGATCTTCGTGACTGCCCTGGTGTCAGCCACCACTACCCCAGCGCTGGCGAGCGGGTCTCTGGAGGCTGCCCGAGTGTAATATGACGTCATGAATGGACTGTTCGAGCATGGACGTACATGATGGAACGAGGCGGGGACTGGACCTTTTTCCCAGAATGCCTTGGAAAACACACTGCAGCGTTCGATAAGCCTCATGTTGAGACTTCCCTTGAGTGTAACACTGGTGTGTTCGGGGAAGCTAATCGAACGCACCCAAATCTTTGGGCTGGACTCGACTAGACTATAGTCGTCTTGCTTGATCAAGGGCTGATCCCAAGGTAAGGGTCGAGAGTCCTGTGCAAGGAGTAATTCAACTGGCCTAGTGTGACTGTGCCTAGCGCCTAAGTTCGAGTGGTGCGCGTGTTGTTGAGGGGCTCGGTAGGTTGAGGGGCTAATTGGTGGTGTGTGTAGTTCCTAATAGGAGCTTGCGGTCGATGCAAGGGCGGATCTCGTGAAGTGAGTTGCGTGTATCTCCGACGCGCCGCGCCTCGAGGAGGAGGGCGCCCTCGCCTTCGTCGGAGGGGCGCGGCGCCACAATATCAAGTGGCAACGCATGCTGTGTACGTGAGACATTGGACAACCTCAAAGCTTTCATTACTGTCGAGTTGTGTGAACAGTGTATCCAAGCACCTTTTTGTTTAGATGGGGATTACATGTATTTTGAAATCACATTTCCTAATGATGGAACCTAAAGAAAAAGGAAAAATAACAAAAACAACATGCTACCATAGCATATTTCCAAACACTGTGTATCTAACATTTTAATTTCTCGGTTCAATTTCTCTCTTCAAATTATTTCAGGCATTGAGTTACAAAGTACAAATAAATCAATGAAATACACAATGACAAAATCATTGACTGCAGCATATTACAAATAAATTCAAGGATACAAATCAAACTGTTTAAAGTAAAAAAAAAGAAACCTAAATATTATGGACATGTTTATATTCCTTTTGTGTCACTTTTCAACAAAAAACTTTACAGGAAAATTTCTTTATGAAGAAAGGATTCTTCTTAAGAAATGGCACATCTAATAATTACCTTCAAATAAGGTTTTAAATGACTCCATGAACAATTTCATAGAAATTTGACGACAAACATGAACCCTTCTGAAAACCTTGATTTCCTTCTGCTATTCTATTTTTAAGTTCTCTAGTAGTCTTGGCCCAATGCTGGATTTGAGTTATGTTCATGAAATGTACAGCTGGTCCCTACAGTAACAATGCATGGTGGCAGTAAGCGCAAATGACATCAATAGTAAAAGGCTCTCCCAGTAGCCTATTTCAGCCTTTCTGAGGCATGATGTTAAATTTTAAGGTTTGTTTTTAAATGCTGTAGGAATTAAGGAAGAGAATTTGAATAACCCCACAAAAGCCCCTCCCCTGGCAGGTCCCCACTGGTCCATCCCTGGATCCATTAATTTAATACCTCCACATAGTATACCCTAGAAATACAATTACCGGTAATCAGAGTCCATCCAGATTGGATATGCCCCTCTTTGGGATATTTTTGTCAATGAGCTTTATGGGCTATTCTCAAGTGTAGTCATGACCTGTTTTTACAACAACTCATTACAGTTGATTGCTCCAGTATTTTAGCCAATGTGCTAATACTTTGACAGTGAAAAAGTATTATTTGCAACTGACTCTTGAGATCAAGGACAGAATAGCTTAGCGTGGGCAACATTCCCAAAAACTGTCAGAGAGGACAGAAAACATGAGGGCAAGTGGCATCTCCATTCATGTCCACTTGTGTAAAATACCAATGATGCTTCAATACAGTTAGAGCACCTGGATATACTGGTACAGTACTGCATAATGGCATGCACTAGGCTAATTCACAAGGTAGAGGCATGCTCACAATGTTTGGGGTAAGCATGTCCCATTTACCTACACTGTGTGTGATTCAGTTCCTTGATGGTACCCTCTGATCCATCATCAACATGGCTTAGTTGTACTGATCAGGTGTCTGGTCACTTGCGAGGGAAATACTCTAAATTGAGTCTTGAACCAAGACTACAACTCTCTGCGTACTCATGATGTGCAATCTATGAATTCGTGAATTCAGTAAGGCCTACTGCCAAATGTACTTCAGTTGGCAATGACTGCATCTGTCAGGATGTAGTCACACAGATGCAATCAGTAAGAACCTCAACCTACAGACACAAGATCCAAATGTAAACCTAACATCCAGAAAGCCGATTTTGTCCCAGGGCCTTCCCCGAAACCTAGATCTGCGTGTATCCCTGAAGATGCAACCTCCAAGATGTATCCCAGATGTAAACACACTTAAATGTATCCCTGATGTAAACATACAGTGATCCACTCTGCAAAATCCAACTAGTGTCAAACGTTTTGAATTTGACATAAATGTACCTGCATATGTACCACTGATTTAAAATGGATGGTGCAAAAGATTCATCTGGATTTCGATTTGTTGTTTTGTCATATTGGATGATGTATATATTACATTTTTAAATTTTTCAACATGTGCTCCCCACAGAAAACCAGATGTATGAAATTGGCTTGCCTCTGAACTTGTGGAAGACTTTTTAAAGACATTTTCAAAGCTTTTTCCTGCAATGAGAAACGTAACTTGGTGAAAATGGTCAAGCGAAAGACTGAAATAGTGCAACAGAATACCAACAGAGGTCTTTTATGCCAAATGCAAACTCCCTCATCTCTTTCTTTATCAAATAATGAACCAAACTCAATTTCAAAAGCAGGTCACACATTCACAAATGTGTCACTAGTGTGACAAAATTATTTGAACACTTGGTACATATGTATAAGGTACTTAATTTGTGATGAAATGGCAATCAATATACATGTACCCATCAAATGTTTTGTACATGTGTGCAAAATTATTTGGACACTTGGCACATTCAGATTGAATTGAGTTGCTTGTAGTGAAATAAACCATTAACCAATGTTTTCAAATTTATGGATGTTTTATCCAGACAACCCTAGTAACCATCTATGTTCATCTCTTGCTCATTAAACTTTCTTTTATCCAAATCGATTGCAATGCTGTTTGTATACAATTAGTTGAGATTGGAAGTTTTGCATGATGAAGGTGCAAGGTGATAGGTCTGCGGTAGCACCATACAAAATATCTCTTTTGTGAGTAAGTGTGGTTCTCACAAGAATGGAGAGTACTCAACGTTCGGACAGTATGCTGTCCGTCATCAGGAGACTAGAAAGCTTTGGTGGTCATCGGCGGCAACCTTTTGTCAAGAAAGTAGGCATAACATTTTAAATGCATTACGAAAATCCCCTATTCAAGGAAAAGAGTACATAAAGCCACCAAAACTAGCCAAGAGCACAGATCAACACGGCTTAAACATGGCAAGGGCAAAGAAGGAACTTACAACTAAGCATAGGGCAAGAATAAGGCCCTCTTTGATGTCGGATGGAGCTACCGATCAATAACCAGAGACATAAATTCAGCCCAAGCTCTGTAAAACCCTCTGGACAGGGGTTTAAGATCACCGATTCACACCAAAAAACGCCGGGTGGAGGAGGCAAGAAGAAACTTCAGGAGAGAAGTTTCAGTGATTCTGATGTGAATCACTTATAATTATGTTTTGGAGATAAGAGAAAAGCTCCAGAGAATTTCAAGATGACATCATCAACAGCATGCTGGCTAATGGTTTTGCAGTTTTATCAACTGTGCATCGGAGGCTGATAGAAAAAAGGACTTGTAAACAGAATAGCAGCTAAGAAACCATTGTTGAGGGAGAACAGTAGAGTGAAATACCTGAACTTTGCAAAGAAATGCAAGCATTTGACAAAGAAGGATCGGTATCAAGTCCTGTGGACAGATGAATCAAAGTTGGAATAGCTTAGAACCAAACGGTGAGAGTTAGTACACAGACGGAAGGGCGAAAAGTACAAAAATGAATACCTTTTACAAACTGTAGCTATGCTCGCCATTACTTTCTTTAATTTAATACAGGTGAAAATGTAAATCAGGCATTGTAAGGGATTTAATATCAATTTCTTCATGAATATCAAGGGTTCAAATCATGTTGCACAAGTTTTCAAGCATTAAAGTTGAAAATGAACACATTTCATGCTGTATTGATTGCCATTTCATTACAAGGAACTAAAGTACCAATAAAATATGCCATGTTCAAATCATTATGCACATCGCTGTATATTATAAAGCATTTATACTGACTAAACATCATGACTTCTCAAGTCCTGTTGTCATTATAAAACAATGGTCCTTCCATATTAGAAGGCAAGGGAAACATATTAAACAAAAGCCAAAGGATCGTGTGGTCCATTCTTCTCTTAGCCAGTCCATCTTTCAGAGAATGTGCTCCCTCAGGCTATGGGGTCTGAACATTTCTTTGGGTGGTCAGTACCGGATTAATGTTGTCATAAACATGCGTGGAATCATAGTTGGTCTCAATGGGTTCTGATATCTGTGGAGATGGAAGGGAGATAGAAACAGGAAATATGTGATTCAGTAAAACTAACTCACAATGTAAGAATTATGAGAAGTCAAAGAATACAAGGTCTTTGCCGTGGATTTCTGATGAGAAGCAAGACTTGGCAGTGGCCAAAGCAATGCAGAATGTGCTGCCAGCAACTCCTGTGCGCGATGGAAAGTGTAACACAACATTGGCATTAAGGTTCAGAAATAGACGTAGATTTGGCTTCAGAGAGGGGTTCAGTTGTCCAGAAGAGTGTTCTTGTATTTGGGGGTCCAAGACAGGAGTAAGCTCATCTCCCCCCTCCCCAGAGAGTAATATGCATTTGGCACTCTAAAACGAGGCAAAATGATTGCAAATTCTGTTTTCAAAATGAAGGGAGCTCCTGATACCTAACCACTTGTACTTGCCTCGTGAGGATATCTGGAACCAGGGAAAATTAGCTGGTAACAATGGAGACCAATGCATAACTCCAGTTTGGACAAATGAGGTACACGTACATGGTCTAAGACTGATCATACGCCTGTCGAGCCAGGTTGGACGTTGTCTTCATTTACACTATGACTGACGTCCAGGGTATAAACGTCCTCTGACAACGCAATTTTTTTAAACCTTTATCTCACATTTTTACCTGGCAAAGACAGCTCAAATGTCATTCACAAGTGCCTTGTATCCTGAATTTCATAGGTGCTGTGTTGAAATTAAGTTTGCGGAAAATCCACACTTTCCATTGCAATCTACATTCATCTGGTACGCGTACTTGCACATGCGCAAAATGCATAGTATATGTAACCGACCGCCCCTTATGCATGCACGGAAGAGCTGTAGGCGTGAAGAAGTCGCAGATAAGGCCAGGTCCGAAACGGGCTTCCAAAGCTGTTGTCTGTGCGTCTCGCTACTCTCCACACATTTCCAATGGAGCGAAGACCTAGACCAAGCTCTAAGACAACATAGCTCAAAGAATGTGGGCCAAGCGTGGAGGCCATTTCGCACATGCGAAAACGTGTGCTACTTGACAAACGTAGGTTGTTCATGAACTGTGACGGAAAGTGTTGAGTTTTGCAAAATTTCCTGCAAAAGACATTGTCTGTGGGCGTATTTAGTAATTTAGTAACGCAGCATTTATGGAACGTGGGATACAAGGCACTTGTGAATGACATTTGAGCTGTCTTTGCCAGGTAAAAATGTGACAAACACCGTTGAAAAAAAACTGTAGGACTTTTATACCCTGGACGTTAGTCGCAATGTAATGTAGACAACGTCCAACCTGGGCTAACGCCTGACCATAATTACCTCCCTGTTTTGACATTAAAGATAAACTCTGACTTGGGGAAATAATCAGAGACTGTTCAACTGTAGTATCAACCTATGCGGCACTCTACCAAGGCACAACTCAAACTAATCAGGTTTCCTGGCAGTGAGATGTTGCAGGTTGGTAAACATATCAGCACCTGTAGCTAAGCACAGATCTACTAATGAAGTACAAGCATGTTCCCTTTTGATCACAGAAACAAGTTACCAATGTTTGTTTCTCTACCCTGGCTAATTCTTTTCCGGCAGTTCAATTGGGTACGCGACAAAAAATGCGACCTCCTAAAAATACTCACAATGCTTTTCTTTTCTTTTGTAATCAGCTTACAAAATCCCACCAGAAGAAATGCGACTATTATACTAGCACCAATGGCAATACTCAAGTACTGCATCAACAAGGCAATGATCCCAGTAAGCTTGATGCCTGTGTCATAGTAACCTATGACCTCATCATTAGCTGTCACATCCTAAATAGATACAAAGGGGAAAGAAGGAGAAAGCATATTCAGCATCAGTGTTTTGCTGGCATTTTGCTATGTTGACAATGTCTGGAGCAACTTCTGAACTTGCTGTCCAGCAATGCACATGTAACTTGAACATTATTGTCTGGGAGACTCAGGAGAAAAATCCCTTGCTTACTCAGTTGGGCATCCATTCTGTCCTTTCCTCCATGCAAGGTAAATGTCTCACCACCTGGCCAACAACCTTGCTACGTTCATTTGGCTAGTTTGGCCATAAGGCAACATGTGCCACTACACGTACTACAGCTAATGACTTTGGATGAGCCATTTTTTTTTCTTTTAATGCTGCTGGATAGCTCTGTGTCAAGAGCAACAGAAAGTTTACTTCAAGGATACAACCAGTATTTTGGATTTGGCAACTGCAAAAGCAATCACAAGTCAGATACCACTGCTCTGTGTATCCATTCGATGGAATTGTGTATCAGGCCTCGGAAAGTAAATTC
This sequence comes from Acanthaster planci, assembly GCF_001949145.1. The sequence goes on along the minus strand of NW_019091384.1, from coordinate 478,621 downwards.
AGCAATCCATCAGTTGCCATAAAAGAATGGACACTGTTTTACACAAGGGTTTGCATTCCTTGATTCTTACCTCTTCAAACCAAAATCCTGGCATGTACATCGTCTTCACCTTTCCTGTTTGCCTGTAAAAGAAATAAATTCGGAATCAACTCTTCAGTTTGCTTTGGTCACCAAACAGTTACAGGCCATAAAAAATTTGACATCATTACCTCAAATTTGTTACCTGTTGACAAATTAAAGGTGAGCACGGCATTTTCCAATGTGCTTTTGTCATTATGTACTGTCTGTGCAATTTTACAGAAAGTCGCACTAAAATTCTGTTACAAATTGCTAATAACACTGAACAACTTCTGAAAATTGTGATTGGATCTCATCGATTCTGTGATGGCTATTTATTCAAATCCACTTTTTAATAGTTTGCATTGGAGACAGCGTACATGTACATGTACTGAGCGTCTCAATCTGATGTGTCACTGACTTTGGCGTCCTGATGAAATTTGACATTACAGTGTGTGTGGGTGACAAATGATGAGTATTTTATATTATGCAAGAATTTTCTAGCAAGTCTGGAACTCAGAAGTGGCTTTGTTGACACGACCCATTTTGCTGGGTAAACTGTCACAAAATGAGCTGAAAAGAATCAGTAAGGGGGAATGGTAATTAATGGGGCATGACTTACGATATGCCTTGGACTTGCTGCATGTACTGGTTGATCTGCAATCTCATGCGAAGTTTAAAGGGCATGCCCAAAATCTGCGCAAAAAGAAAATATCAAGAATCTGTTTTTCCTTGCTACATTATGGACATCCATACAGGATTCTGTTCAGTAGACGTCACCGTTCTGAATACTTTGTACATTTGCAGAAAATTGAATTGAAAAATAATTTAAGGTTGAAATTATGTCTTTTAGAATAAAACTTGACTGAAATGAAGTTTTTGCAAAACGGCAATGAAAGAAATCTTATTTCACCTCACACTAAAAATCAGATGCAATTGGATGCATGCAAATACAGAGCTTGTCAAAGGATAAACAACATCAGAGCAATTGAATACCAATTTCCAATGACATGGGGTTGAGATATCTCCTCAAATTAGCCTATGCTATGTGTGTACACACTTCATCACAGTGGAGAAACAAATAGTTAAATGCATCTGATCCAACTTTAGCAGTAAACAAATAAAAAAGTTTTACTTTCTGATGCCAGAAATCCCTCTCACCGGTTCTATGGAGAAATAGTTTCTGTGTTTCTCTGGGTTTTGACTTAGACCATCTATCCCGCCTGCTAAACTGGGATCACCATCAAAGAAATGTGGGTTGGATAAGGCAATAGGCGTTCCTGAAACAATTGGAAGTTCAATGATCAGGGTAGAGAATACTGTGAATGATTCTGAAGTCTGGTGGGGAAGAGAGGAATGGGAGAGGACTGGAAAAAGTTTTGTGAGTAAGGACAGGACTGAAATTGTGGAAACATTGAAATTTACTTTTCATTTGGGAGGGTTTATTGCATTTCACAAAAAATTCAGGTCACACAAGTTTATTCGGGTATACTTTCAGATAAATGTATTACTCTTGGAATATTTTGCAACTTCGTATAACCCAGCTTGCGTAGGGCCAAGAGGAGGGTGCAGTTTTCCTGGTGGGAACTGCACTTTGCTGATTCACAAACAACTGAAATGTATACGTTACAGTCACATTGCTACCAACAAAATGAACACTCCCCACCAACATGTCTCTTTTTGACCGATAAGGGATATGCCTCTGCTCAAGGCAGACAATGATCAGTGCAAGCTTACAAGTTACAATTCCCCCTTCCGCAGATGGTTAACTGGACATTTTTGTGCTGTGTGCTCAGCTTCTGTGCCCCACTCTGGACAACAGACCAGCTTATTACATGTGTACTGCCATAAAAGGCCACGTCGGTTGAATCTCAGAGGATAAAACAATGCTGTGAAATTGGAGCTCAACTGCATGACCCGATTCTCCTTTCTTGGATTTCTTTAGATTGAATCACTAATCAGCAGACTTCGGAAGAGAACTGATGGAAAGTTAGAACTGAAAATATTCATTCACTGTGCACAGTGACGGCAAGCTCAGACAACATCTGAAAGGATTAGGGGCAGGGCACATTGAAATGGATGAAAAGTTAATAAATTCCCAGGGTCTACAAAATATCAAGCACAGTGGTTTCTCATGAGGAACTGTTTACACTGAGTGCAAATGAACCGCCTGGTAAAGCAACAAACTAAAGTAATAAGAAACCTGCTTAGTAAGTGATTTTTCTGCAACTGCACGTTCTGGATAATCAACCATCTCATTAGGTGCATGGTTGAGCATGTTCCTGGATTCTTCCAATGGCCTTTCCTTGTGGAATGTTAGTAACATAATGATCTTTGAACCTTTTTATGCAGAACGTCATGGCAAATACAAGGTTTGCGGCAGCACCATGCAAGGATATCTCATGTGAGTCCATGTACCAGCACGTGTACATGTGTGTATGGGTGGTTCTGAAAAGAACTGGAGGGTACCCAATGTTTTGGACAGTATGCTCTCTCCATCACCGGACACAGCAAAGTTCTTTTCAGAACTACACATGCGTAGAGATAAAAGTGAAACTCAAATTGTATGTGATAAAGTCTTACCGTATCGGCATGGATCAATTCTCATGAGTCCCCGTGGCACTTCATCGGGGGTAATGTTAAAGCCTTGATTGGGAGGGTAGGTAGTGCTATTTTGATAGGCCCAGGGAGCCACACCAAATATCTTCAGCGGGACACCTTTGAGGCTATCATCCTTGACGTATGTGTAGGGCATGGACCTGGGAATGAGGTTGAGAGAGGTCACAGCAAGTTAACAAGCCAGAATGGATGGCTTCAAGAGGTTGAGAAGGGGTGGGAGAGTGGATATGGGAGGAGTGTTGTGGTCAAGCCCACTTCCATTAGAATCACATGACTGAATGGGGAGTGTGACAGATACCCTGGTACCTTTACCCCTAACTGCCCAAAACCTACCATACTCCAACAGCAGGTTTTGTGAGGTTTTGGCAGGTTTGGTACCTGAGGAACTCATTGTTGAATTTTGTGAGACTTGGGATGAAAGGCCCAGGGAGATGGTGTTAGATTCTGTGTGAGTTGGGACACACACGGGTCACTGTGTGCAGTGTCTGGCTTGCT
>NW_019091384.1:438571-474769 GCF_001949145.1 Acanthaster planci | reverse complement strand
CAGAGTTCAAGTACTGTGTACAACACTTAAAGTGACTGACCACGTAGTGTCTTTGAACTCACCTGCAAAGATCTGGATGGAAAAGATTCAGGACCTCGTCCTCCTCAATGCCCCTGTGATACATCATGCCATCTGAAATAAATCAGAACTGGACTAAATCAACAAGAGAATGGATCTTGGTAAAAATGTTTGGCACCTCATCAGGGACACAATCAATTATCCTGCCTACTTGTCTGAATTAAACTTGAGTCATATTTGGTCAAGAAATGAAAGCAATACACCTTAGCGAAATATCATGAAAATCATCAATATGAAAATTCAATTTGGGGTAGAGTTTGAATACGACTTAAAACCTGATTTCATATTCGCAATAACAAGCATTCAACTTCGTTTTGCTACCTTCAAATAAATTTATGTGCATCACATTTCATTTAAGCGGTTACAAATAGTGATTGGGGTTTCGGTTTGACGCATTTGTGGCCAATTATAACAAAAGTACATTCTTATTCGCCGAAAATAATTATGTCTTTTACTGTGGCTCTTCAGAATTGAGCATTCATTTTCATTTGCTGTAATTCAAATTCGCAAAAATAAATGCCCCATTTGATAAGAAAATACAAAGTTACGCAAATCATGACACCACTTTGACAACAAATGTAATGTTACCCATGAAGGATTATAAACTGTACACAACTTAAGGTCTTTATGATTTTTCTGTACCTCCCCTTTCAACCATTGCAAGAAGGTAAATATGTGTGAGCTTCAACTTCACTGTATGATGTGATTGTGGCAAAAACGTAGCACAAGAAGGAAGGTTTCCACAGCCTCCATGTTTAAATTGGATTCCTATAATAGTCAGTATGTTTCCAAAGACAACATGAGTAGTTTATTTCAGTAATGAAAACATTTAACCAATCGACTAAACATTTCCAAGAATATAACAGGAAGAGTACCACATATGGACGCCAGCAATTATTCCCTACAGTGACCTATTAGACGTCAGAAAGCAAAACATGTCGAGAAAAATTCAATTTAGAAAGGAAAAACCTGAGTCGTTTAATTGGAAAACACTTAGAATTTTTCAGACTAGTCTCATAGGGCTAATGCATAGGGTGTCAAGTGGCGTCTGTATACGGAACTCTTTCTAATATAACTTTTGTACACGAGCAAATTCCAATTCTTGATCAGGCATATCTTAAATAACACATAGGTAGAATCACCTTCATATTTTGCCAAATAGATTGAGTTAAAATTAAACTGAATGCAGGAGTGCAGACGTACTAGGTGCATTCAATTTTGCAAAAATGAATGTCAATATACTAAAACTAGTGCATTATCAGGAAATTGAACCCTGATTTTATACAACCAAATGCACCCTTAATGAAATAGAATTTTTATTTGTTACAAAGGAACAGAGATTTGAAAGTTTGTTCTATTTCGCTCGAAAACGAAAGCTGGTATTCCTAATTCATTTACATATTTTCCAAAATTGGCCGGGAAAACCTATATTAAATGTAAGATTCCTCCACAACAGTTGAAACAATGAAGTTTAAAAAGCCACTTAAAGTTAGTTTTGCTAACAAATATCCAGTGGGCAAGTTAACAGTCCTGTGAGCTCCTGCTGTCAAAAAAATCAAGTTAACTTGCTCGACGGTCTGGTTAAAAAAGGTTTAAAGTTGAGGTCTGCAATACAAACAAAAGCCCCTCTACTTTACCTGATCCAGTGATCCTATTTGCCGACTCTGATTTCCAGTACGTCAGGTGGCTCATTCCGTTGAATTTATCGATTTGGTTGACCTTCATCTTGTTTCCCACCCCAGTGAACACTGTGTATAGGCCTAAAGGTGTATCGTTCCTCTGTTAGGAAATGTTCAGAGTTCAAACAAAATTATATGCAGGTCGACTCTTCCCAAACAGAGAGAGACTGTGAAAAATGCCACAAAGTTTCTGTCGATCGAGCAAAGGAGGAGAGTTGCTGAACAGCCAACAAATGAACTTTTTGTTTAATGGACTGTGAAGCAGTTTCTGCCAATTGGAATCAAACTGTCTAGATGTCTTCCTGCCTTAATGTTTCATGTTATTAAAGATGGTGATTAGTTTGTCGGCAGGCTGTCCCAATTATGAAAAGTCGATAGGGAGACATCTAAAAAACACAGGAATCTGAAACAATTTTGAGCTAGGTAAAAAACCAGCAATTTTTCAGAAGTTACATGACTTGGGAACAGTGGGCAGTGGGCATTAGCAAAAAAAGCTGCATTTACAATATGGGGGATTCACAAAAGTGCACTTCCAAGAATTTGCAATGTGTTGGCTAATCACAATGCACAAAATATGTCGACCCTTTCCAAATGCGCATTTGGTTGACAGAGTTTGCCCATTATAATTAGCCAGTGCGTTGCAATCTCTTGGACGTGCACTATTGTGAAGCACCCATACTGACATCAGCCTAATACAAATAGATCACCAGCCTCTGAGCTGAGTTACTGCTGCCAACTGCACCTAGGAAAACGGACAATACCATGACTAATTCCTCACCCCTAGCAGGAATCCAAACTGGGTCTCAAATCCCGGTGGGAGTGGGTAATCTGGCAGGTTTTCGTGCAACCACTTAAAGAGTGGTTCGTCATAGCCCCAAATCAGCTGGCGGACGGACAGACGCATGAAGGGCTCCTCCTTCTGAGAAGCCAGGAAAAGCGACAGGGCAGCTTTAATAAGTAATCCAGCATCTCTCACAAAGTAGACAGTAGACTGTGGACAAGGTTGAAAGAAATGTCAGGAAATGGAAAAATGTATATTTCTTGTGGGTTATCTTGCTCCTCTAGTCTTATTCTGCTCCCCTTGTTCTAATAATATTTTCCAACCTTATGCAACCCAAATAGAGCCTTCTGCAGTATGTAACGATGGAGGTCATAATGTGTACCCAACTTGCTAATCCAATCCATTGTTTTAGGGGAACTTTCCCACAGCCCTGACCAGGTATTTTCAGAGACAGAATGTCAGTTTCAATTGTTTGGGAGGTTAATCAAATTGAAGATTGCAGGTTGTTGGGACCTGGGAGAAAATCTGCAAATTCTGCTAATTAGCATGATTAGCAGAGTCACACAATGAACACAATGGGGAAGTTTATATGCAAACGCCACCATGCATATATATTTGTGTACATCAATACAGGCTTTCAGCGGATCCTGCAAAACTGTGACATAGTTAGGATCATTCATGGTGGCATATTGGGTCGCAGGAAAAACAGACTAGATGTTCCAGCCTGGTTAAGGCACCCCATACCATCATCTGGCTTGGGGGATATGTTTCATGGTCGCACTAAAAGTATCGTGCATCAAATCATCTTCTTTCTGCTAGTCTTCTTGAGCCCAAATTCATTGCACAAATGGCGAGAAATGTTGCTGACACCATTTCCTACCTCCATGCTTACACAAACAACAAAGGTTCCTTGACCTTAAACACCAGCTGTTTTCAGCTGGATTCATTGTTTACTGACACTTTCCTTGACTGTTCCTGTCTTTGCTACTGATAGCCTTGACCCCAATGCACCTCTAAAATTGTTTTTCAGTCTGGGGGTCAACTTTACATGTTATGGACCTGGGTCCACCAGTTCAAGGTTCAACCTATGTGGATCTCTTTTGTTCATGGGTCCACACTAGTATGTATATGTATGCATCATATGCAATGTTGTCACACATCTATCTGCTGGAAATTCGCAGTGTATAAGTCGTCACGTGAAAATCTTGGAAGTATAAACTGCAAAATATAGTGCATAAAGGGATATCGACCCACTTTTTCGTGACCCAGTCAACTTATATATGTAACCTCTGTCACAAAAAAGTACGTATGTCATGTCTATGTGCTCATTCAAGTGATCTTCTGGCAGTCTGGGTAAGCTTTACAGCTGGCATACTGAGGCTGTACTTTTGAACTGGGATATGCCAAATGTATTGAGAGTTCAGGGCACTTCCACATGAAATTTGATTAACCGGTATATGTGACAGTTGCTGAAGGGCAGAGGCAATGGAAGTTTCTGAATACAACCTCCAAGTTGGCAAACAATTTTATGTAAGAAAACTCAAATCTTGCTTCACTCTACAGCCAGGAGGTAAATCCTCCATTTACTCAGGTTCATCTATATCGAGCCTGATTTGTTCTTACATGTATTCCAAATCAATTCAGGAAAATTATTTCCTTGTCATATAATGTAACTTTCCGAGCTCTTCCAATATGTGCTTTCTAAAAGTATGTGCACAGAAATCTAGAGGATACTTTAGTCAATTCTCCCCCGATTACATGTACATGCAAGTCGTGTATCCCAGTTTGAAGATGGTTTTCTCCACTGGTTGTCCCAATTATTTTTCATCCCTACAAGAATTTCTAAAGGATCGGACCTGTCCCTTGAGCATGTAACCCTATAAGTGGTATTTCCTTTCAACTGTGTATAATGCCTTGGCATTCAATACTTGTTTGTCTGCAACCTTACAGGTACCTTTCACAAACTCCCACAACTCTTCAATGGGATTGACTTTGTTCTTCGTCAAGAAATCCTTCACCATCTTGGATCTGGGACATGGAGTGCCACCATGCATAAATGTTTCATATTTGCGTACATCAATACAGGCTTTCAGCTGATCCTGCAAGACTTTGAAATATTTAGGATCATTCATGGTGGTATATTGGGTGGCAGGAAAAACAGCCAAGATGTTCCAGCCTGGTTAAAGCACCGGGCCAATACCATCATCTGGCTGGGGGGATATGTTTCATGGTCACACTAGGTACATTTGATCATGCATCAAATCTGTTTCTGCCAGTCCTTTGGACATAGACCATGTGTGATACAAACTATTGCACCGTAGATTTTTCTGAATGTTAAACTTTCATCCAGTCTTATGCAGTCAGCAAAGCTTAACTACATGTACATGTACTTCATCTCCAACTGCCTTGGTCAGAAGGGATTTACATGCAGGTTTGTGTGGCTTGATCTTAAATTCAATGCTCAAATGGTGAGATGTGATGGTGCTTACACTAACAACAAGGGTTTCTGGGGTGTGAATTAACACCAGCTGTTTTCAGCTGGAGTTTCGTTGATGGTTTCCTCATTTACCTGTTCCTCTCCCTGGTTGCTAGGGATAATTCTGACCTTAACACACCTCTAAAACCTTTTTTCAGTGTGGGGTAGCTTGATATGGACCCGATGGGTCAGTCCGTTCCAGGTTCACACAACCTGCATTATGTGGACCTATTTTGTTCACACAATATGCACATGCCATACCGTGTACATGTACATGTATGTACGGTAAGGTAGGCACACACTCAAATCAGCCGGAAATTAAGCGTAAAAGTTCATCATGGGAAAATCTTGGCTTGTCTGCCCTGTGCAGTTACAGCTAATATAAACCAGAACTGTACAAGCAATCACATGATGCAACACCGGAAAGGCAAAAGTGCCGGTCCTTAGTTGTCAAGAATGGTAAAGTACATATACACATGTCACTGCAGTACTTTTCAAAGTTTAAAAAAACAACCGAGGTCACGAAGAAATTGCTAATTGTCATTCCTGCAGCCAACTCTATTTATGCAGTGACTTCAACATTAAACTTGTGCTGTGCTGTGCTGTGCATGTGCATATGGAATGGATAGATTATAGGCATGTACAGGGGCGCAAATCTATACTGGAAATGGCGGGGGGGGGAGGAATTGGGAAAGGTGGAGGAATGACTGCCCAGCCATGGAAATTTGAAATGCGGATGGGGGAACACCATAATAGGAGTGATGTTCATGATAAAGATGAACTGGTAAATCTATAATGTGTATCAAATGCATTCGCAGAGTCTTCCATTAGAATGGTACATTTATGGCTTTTTTAAAATTGCTTTCCCTTTTCAGTGATATTGCAAACATTTTAGTTGTTGGGAAATTCCGAAAAGTCTTCACAATCCGCTTAAATTTTTTTGCTTATCCCAAAAAGGTGGGGGATATATACACCATCCCCCTGGGATTTACACCCATGGGCATGTACATGTAAAAATAATATCTTGATAGAGTCAAAATTTCTTGGCACAAGTCTACGCACCCTACAAACTAGCTGTTTCCAACTGGAAGTATAAACTGCAAAATATAGTGCATTTGGAGACCCACTTTTTCCAGACTAGTCTGGTGGATTCAATAGACTTTTCAGATGTTTTACAGTTTCAGACTTTCCCTTCTGTGTAAGCTTTACAGCGGGCACACTACTTTTTGAACTGGGACATGTCAAATGTATCGAACTTTGAGAGCGGTACCGGTATGTCAGTGTGACAGTTGCTAAAGGGCAGAGGCAATGCAAGTTTCTGAATACAGTACTTACAAACCTCCAAGTTGGCGAACAATTTTATGTAAGAAAACTTAAATGCTGGTAGTTTACAGCCATGAGGTAACTCCTCTGTTGATTTAATTCATCTATATCGGGTCTGTTTTGTTTTTATTCCAAATCAATTCAAGAAAATTATTTCCTTGTCATATAATGTAACTTCCTGAGCTCTTTCAATATGTGCTTTCTAAAAGTAGTTGTAATGCACAGAATTCTAGAAGACTCACATTTAAAGTCAAACCTCACTTTAATCAATTTTCTTCAGAGTACATGTAAGTCGCATATCCCAGTTTGAAGATTTTTTTTCTCCACTTGTTGTCCGAATTATTTTTCATCCCTACGATAATTTCTAAAGGAGGATCTGTTCCTTGAGTACATAACCCTATTACAGTGGTCTTCAAACTCCTTATTTGGTATCATACAACCATCCCCAGCTTCACAATAGGCTTGGACAGAACTGCATTTTTTTACTACCACGATATTCGTAATACTGCAATATTCACTAACATCATGATATTCTTTGAAGTGGCTATTAAGCGTGCGTCACCAAAAAGAAACAGAGATAAGCAGAGACATTCACTGAGAATGCCAGCAACTACTTCTGACTTCCAGTTGGACTCTAACTAGCAACAAGTAGGCCTTCACCAGTACCACAAACACAATGACGGGGGGGGGAGAATAAAACTTCAAAGGCCTTTGACTGGTGGATCAGCAGTTGTTTTAAGTTTCATGACATGTTACCAAGTCCAAGTGTCAATGTAGACAATAGACATGATACTGGATGACTTGAACCACAAGAGATGGAGAGAAATAAGACAGTGGCTTTCCTATATTTTCAAAGCATATTAGCAACAATACCATGGTGTCAAAATTCTGTGAGGTATTTGCCATTATTTTGGTATTTTTGGACCACCAGTCGGTACTTTTTGGAATGGAAAAAATACTGCCACTATTTGATAATACCAAAATACTGTCCAAGCCTACCTCACGGGCATTCTTGTCAGGAAAGTTCACAACAAATCCTACTACACCCACACATTGTTCCAATGTAGAATATTGGTTGAAACATGACATACATGTAATATCTATGTTGAATTAATGTCAAAACAACAATAGGCATCAGAACAAGTGGACACATGACTTTGGTTCGACGTTGAACAAGGGTTGAAACATGACAAACAGTGTATGTGTACTTTCACTGTTGAATACGTCTTGTGCCCACTGTTACCCACTGAATGACACAAGTTTTTAAGAAGCATCAAACCCATGGACATTGTTAAGTATGGAAAGAACACTTGTTGATTGTTATGATGTGGGATGTGGTGTTTTGGACATCCTTGGGTACGCACGCAGCAACCTCGCCTTGGGCTCAACAGGTACATGTACATGTGTGCGTCCCTTGCCCAGGTTTCTTACAATGTCAAGTCCCACATGACACAGTCAACATCACCCAAGCATGTGCGCAACCGCAAATGATGAGTCCATATTTCATGAAGTTTGAATTTCACTTGACACCAGCTCAGCTGCATTCTTTGTCACAGTGCCACATCATGCAATGCGAGCCACATGCATTGCTAGTTATGCACACACAAGGCACATACCACAGACATATGGCTACAGGGATGTTTCATAAAACACAAGGTAGACAGATCAAAACAAAGTCTGTTAGAAATTTATCACGTTTCAACTTTGAGTGAGTTTTCACAAACAAGTACATGTATGAAATAGAATAAAATTATATGAGCAGTTTTAAACAAATAGTACTACATTCAAAACTAGCCAGGAAACTGGTACCAATAATGGAGGTTTGTCCCCATGCCCCAAAGGGGTTTTAAATGTGCAAGTTAAACAACTGGGTCAAATGTTTATTCCCTAGTTTAAAGGTAATAGTACTGTAAAGGCTGACCTACATGTAATTGAAATAAAAACAAAATCACATGATGATGTGCTGGAGTCCTACAGTGCATGTGTATTAGTTGTTATCAGTTACAGGTTAGCTGTACCTTACCCATTTCTGCCCTTTAGAATTACTCTCAAAAACCCGGGTACTTTAAACTTCTTTACTGATCACTCACTGTGGAGGTCATGGACCTTATCAGATACAGGGGCCAAATGCATTTCAGCAGACATGAAAAACAAACAAGTATGGGGTGAGTACAATAGCCTTTGAAGGGCTGCCTGGTCCACTGTGAAGGCAGGGGGGTTCAGTTAAAATAAGTCAAAAAAGTGGAGGAAATGAGACAGAAGTAAAACCAGCACATGCCGCCCTGCACAGCGAAAGTTGCTAAGTCAATATGGATGCAAATTTGAGAGAGGACACTGAAAGGGATGGGCCTAAAACATGAAAGCCCACAAGCATACTGTACCTGTCCAGTGTATAACTCTGTTCCTTCTCAACAATAAAGACACTGCCTGATAGGGTAGCTGGCAAGTGGCAACCTTATCAAATTGCCACTGTCTGAATGCCAAAAGTTTTGTAAGGACATCGTTTACACTGGCAACAGACTTTTAACTTGTTCCAAGGTCACTAAGGTACTGCAGGTGTGTGTGCATTTAAGACTAAATTTGAGAGAGACACCATACATGCAGATCATGTGCGTGGCATTGTTAACCAAATCTGGATGAAACTATCGCTGCTAATTGGACTTGCCAGCGATGAGGTCACAATCACAATTGAAGGGAGCGGTAGGATAAAGTTGGTGCATATTGTGGGCCGGAGGGCAGGAAAGTGCCAGTAGAACTTGTATTCACAGGTACTAAGCGAAATGCTACAGTTAAGTACTACGTGTAAATGTAAATAATTAACATTTTCGGTGCACAGCAAAACTGTACTTTTGATCTTCAAAGAAAGCCCATGAAAAAGAAAATCCCAAAAAGCGCCCACTAAAAAAAAAAAACAAAAACACTAAATCTAACCTGTGGGGAGGGGAAGATGGCATCTGCAAGCACAAATGTAATGAAAGAGGTAAATGCCAGGATGGGAGCACTTTCAAATGTAATGAAAGAGGTAAATGCCAGGATGGGAGCACTTTCAAATGTAATGAAAGAGGTAAATGCCAGGATGGGAGCACTTTCAATATTCGGTTGCCTAATGCTGCTGTACCTCCTAAACTCAAAATGCCAATTCTTGAAACAACTCAAAACAAAACCTGTCACTCAAATAAAAAGGTGTGAGCAGATTCAACAGTATATATATATTCAGACATTTCTTTTCTAAAAGTTTACGGTACTCAATCCGGCAAATTACCGGGGTACATGTACCCGTTGGTTTTCAGGAATATAGCAACCAGAAAGTACATTTACATGTACATGTGTATAACAGCATGTATACTGACTTGTTTGAAACACTTCATGTACATGTGTATAATGTCATATGTACAAGGTACTCACTTCTTGAATTTTTTGGCATATCCACACTAACAAAACTGTCATACCAGCCTGTTGGCAGCCTCCAACAGGCAACATAAGACCTAAGCAACATTAACCTAAGTGGCTGGTGAGGTGACTATATTGTTCCATATCAGACTGAGGGTAGCATGACTATTAATTATTTGGGGAGTGTGACAGTCAAACTATGGCTACACATATTTTATTGCTTTTGCTCTTTCATTGCTTTATGTTGTATATGAACAAGGAGTTAGATGTACCTAGCATCTTATCATAACGGTGCAACATTTAAGTGATGGAATTAATAAATGACTACACGGTAGGCAGGACCATGGGTTCTAGTTGAAAAGAGAGGGCATGTACGGTATGAGGGTATCGCTACTTGGATCAGTCAGGCTGTAGTGGGAATGGTCTAGCTACTACGATGATGGGATGATTGACTGGACGGGGCCAGCGGCGTGTACCAAGTATGTAACATTACTGTTCAAAGTAAAATGTGGTGTTGACTGGGTTAAGGTACTACATCACTGGCTCAACATACAAGTAGATGGGAAGGACCGGGGCTAGCCAGCAGAACTAGTGCACCGCACAACATGGGTGTGTCCGTCTTGGTTGTGTCCGTCATGGGCAATGGTTAGGTTGTAGGGATGCTACAGGTACAAGTAATAGAGAACCCTGGGATAGTTTAGACTACACTAGATTCAAGCTAAACGGAAGTTAGCTGGACATTCATATAGTTAACCATGCACTTCACCATGAGAACGGTATCAAGATACACAACAATTGGTCCACCACACTATGCTTGGTTTAATTTGCAAAGCACAAGGAAATTTTGGTCTGCTGCAATTGGCCATCGATCTAAGGACATACATGTAATGAGCACGGCTGAAGGACTCAACTAACTCCCTAATTCAATCTTCCATCTCAAAAAATCACATGAATTCCTACTTGGGTCATGTGTAAGAATCTAAGGTTTCTGTGTAAAAAGGTGAAACACAGCGCATGTACCACATGTACAAAATAACAAGTTACATGTATACGTACCAGAGTGCAGCGTGTATAAAAGTGGTAACACAATCATTTTGAAGAATGAATGACAGTTACATGTACACATTCAACCTAGCCAAACAGGCATGTGGAGGCTACGTGCAGATTTCCACCATTCCAAATTAACCGCTTGACACCAGACAATGTAAACACACAATTTTCCTTATTCCACGGATGACACGCACACTTGTCTAAGAATTCTTTTCATTTCCGCAGCTGACGTATTAACAATTTTCCTTATTTGTTCCACGGATGACAGGCACACTCGTTTGAAAATTCTCTTTTCATTTCTGCAGTTGACGTAATCACGCATTGTGCTTGGTCGGATCACGGACCATTTACACCCTGGGTGGATCAAAGTGCAGCAGACGACCCTACACGTGAACACTGCTACTAACTTACACACCACACCATACACAACAAAAGAACTAATTAATGACCTGATTTGTTATAAACTCATTTGCTAGGGAGAAAAACCACTCTTACAAAAGAGTCAAGGTTACAAAATTCCAACTAGCAACCCCTTTGTATTGCAATTACTGAAAAAAACCACACATGGCTAAGGGTGACACATATATGCTATCGACTTTTTATATGTGAACCAGTCGATGTCTGGACATGCGGCACAGCTTTTACCAGGGCAGTTGAAAAACGGTTGAATACAAGAACTCGGGGGGGGTGGGAATGAAAATACTCATGCCTAAATTCAAAAGTTGTGCCTCCCTACATATTTTATGGACGCCAGAAATATTTTTCTGCAGCAGCTTTTTCTGGAAAGAAAACCTGACATCAACAGGTTAAGCACATTAGTCACAAAGACGATGAAGCAAGGGAGCATGCCGTCATGCCAGAAAGCAGCATTAAAAAAATACTAGGACACTGGTGTCTCAGCTAGGCTACTGCATATGCGTAATTTAGCAAGTGGTCTGTTAAAAGATCCCCAAAACAGTATACTGTACATGTACATGTAATTACATGTGTGGTAATTGACTACAGTATAAATAGGACTTTTTCTTAGGTTTTTTTTTGTAACAATTGCTGGTGCTCCTTGTAACAATGAGAATCTACAAATTGAGCGTCAAATATTTTGTCTCTTAACAGACCTAATCATTCAATCTGGACCTTTGCTGTTAAATCAAATAAACTAAGACCTTCCACAAAAGGACTACCTCCCTTTAGCTGCCAGTCTGCAGATTACATTGATACTGGGGAACCTTGCACAATGGGATAAGGTTTATGTATGATTGGAGAATGCAAACCCAAGAACAAAACCTCATTAACATGTTTACAGAAGAAAAATTATTCAAGTGTCAACAGTTTTTGACCTTGATTCCAACGTTACACAATCATTTAAAGGTGCAGTTAGACCCACTTGAAAGTTACAGGGCAACTGCACAAGCAAAATCTGAGGTACCTAAACTCCCATTTAATTTCATTTATCAATTTTTGCAGATAAAAGAAGTTACAATCAAACCAAACAAAAACACAAAAGTTGACAAGAAAGAGAGTTTAGCAGCCCCCCCCCCGGATTGTGAAAAAGCAAACTCAAATGACTGTCACACTGCACTCCTTGGTGCCATTTAAACCATACAAAGAAACAAATACTTGTACATTGCACATGATAAACAGGAATGGAACAATATAAGACCCATTACAAGGAATGGTAGGCAATGAAATGACCGTTGTGTTTTTGAGGATAAACACTGAGCTGTTGAAGTTGGAGAAAAAAACGAGGCTGTAATCGGCAGGAACACTGCTTTATAAGCCACAATCCTATGAGTAGTAAAGAAGATACATATACATTGATATAAAAGGCGCACATTTAATGTCACTTGATTTCTGACCCTGATGACGTCATGATCACATCAGGTCAATTTTCGTCTATAACACTCCCATTACTAGCTCCATGTACATGTATCTGTAAAGTTTCAA
Source organism: Acanthaster planci (assembly GCF_001949145.1). The sequence goes on along the minus strand of NW_019091384.1, from coordinate 462,051 downwards.
TCCAATGGGAAACATGCTTTGGGAGATATGAGGCTGAGAATGCATCTTTAATGTCACGTTACTTGTCACATTAACTCATCATAATCAAATCAGGTCAATTTTCGTCTTTAACACTTCCCTGTCTAGCTATCCGTGAAGTTTCAACCCAATGGGACAAGGATTTAAAGGATACACCTTTAATGTCACAGGACTTGTCAAATGATGAGGTCATCATCACATGATGTCAACTTTTTATGGCCATCTGCAAAGTTTCAATCCAATGGGACATACACTTGAGGAGATTGGTGGTTTTAAAATTTGTACCTTTAATGCCATCTCATGTGACACCCGATGACGTCATTATGACAAGTTTCATTTAGGACCATCTGTAGCTGGTGGGCTAAGAGTGTGAACTTAATATATAGTCAATCAGATCGATAGAAGTGCCAAAGTCTGCTTGGTGAAAAATGTGTACAAAACATATGGGGGAAAATAAAATACATGTATTCAAAATTCTATAATAAATCATGTGATGATGTCACAATGACATTATACTTATATGCTTCTAGGTTTGAAGGGGATCGGCCTTAAGGAAAGGGCAAAAGCTGTGTGTAGAATGATCCCGTGTTATGTCTATGAGGGAAAAGTGAAAAAAGAGGAATAAAAAAAAAAGCTTCAGAAAAACAAAAGCTGTTTTGGCCAGTGTCCGAAACAGCTAATAAAGTGTATAATTCCATCAGTTGGTGATAAATCAAAAGAAAATTATCTCTGATTAATTTACCGAGTCACAAACAAAACACAAATGATATCAATAATACTTAACTTTAACACAGACAAAACATGAATAATATACGAACACACAAAAAAGAAAGATCACAGAGAAAGAGAATACCTGCATTAAAAATTATTTAATTATTTAATTTAAAAAAATGCTTAACACTGTACAATAAAACATTTACTGTGTAATGCTAAAATGTGTGCATGTGTATTGCACGTACAGTAGGAATAGGTATAAAACTTGGAGAATTTGTATCAAATTAAAACCACAAAATCCATATTGACAAAATAGCATAAAAACCCACACAATGGGCAAAAATGTATAAAAACTGGAATAAAAAAATAATCAAACCCACACAATCCCCAATAAAAAATGTAATAGAAGAATATTAAAAGAATTAGTATTGGTACCCCAAACCTCGAAGTCAAATATCCTAAACCAAAGGCCAAAAAACCCAACACAAAACAAAACTTAGAAACATAAAACTAAACTCAAATTCCAAAAAAATAAGGCAAATTCCTAAAAACCAAGCAGCAAAAACGTAACATCACAATAAGCCAAACTCCACCCAATCAAACCCAACTAAACCAACAAAACAAAACAAAAATCATTCCCAATTATTACTCATTCCCAATTATTACTCATTCCCAATTGTTTGATGTTGCAAACCTCTTTTCAGGTTTAGTGCTGAGAGAAGCTATCCCTTTCCCTTAAAAACTTACCCAAAATGGCATGTTGGCTGTTGTGAAAGTGTCATTTTCATCACCCACTGACTGAGATCTGTCAAAGACGTATGAGTAGGGCTGAGTGCTTGTCACTGTGCCATTGTCATTGAAAGTGACATTTTCTCTTGGTAGTGACATTCTGCATTGACAGAGCCAGAAAAAAGAAAGAAAAAGGTTCTAAAATGCAGGGAAAACATCAGGATTACTTCAAACAAATTTGATAACTCTGCTTATAACAGGTTAATGTATGGATGTTCATATTCTGTCCATGTGCACATACATGTACATTTACACAAAGAAAAGCATAGTGAATTTAATGTAATAAATGCACTGCCATAACAGCACATTCAGATAAAAATGGGTCAATTCAGCATTTTCATATATATGTACATGTACTGTACCTTACTCAGATTGGAATGACATTTATGGATATCATTGGCCTGGCCTTTATGAGAAAATTCCTGAAACTACGGTGTACAATGTAAGTTTAAATTTCAATAATTGTAAACTTAGCCAACTTAAAGTAATATTTTGATAGATTCTGAAAATCTGGGTGAAGAATGACAGCTTTTCCTTGATGGGTATCCTGTACAATGGATGATTTCAATGCCAAGCACAGTTCAATGTACTGATTACTGTAGAAGCTGCGCTCAACAGCCACAAATGCTCAGTCAACGCTATGCTGTGGTGCTGCTACTCTGAAATATTTGGATGCCACAAGTGATATAATCTTTAGTTCAAGCATTAGTACTACCATTATGTTGACAAAGTGCATTAGAGAAAAAAGCAAATGAAAAATCTTACTCAGAATGGCTAATGCCTGAAGATTTGAATGTAAGTAGTGGTACTACTAATTGATAAAACCATAGAACAAGGAACAGACTGATCACTTACATAAATGCAACGTACTTTTTAAAACCAGTTCTTGTTAACTGTTCCTCTGTTTCTCATTTAACTTAAGAATTTAAAAAGTTTAAAACAGTGCACTTTTCAAAGAGCGTAGTTTACACTAATAGTTTTATAGTATAGTTTCTTACAGTCAAGATAAGAAAGAAATTGAGTAAAACATCATTTTTCCAACGTAAAAGTAATGTCATTGACTCAATTTCAAGCATAAATGGCAACCCATTTTCCTCAGAACATGTTGTGTACACAAACCCGTGGCACTCACTTGTAGGAATAAGGTCCTATTTCGACAACACTTGGTCGACCTCCTTCCAGCACCTCCTGTGGATTCTGAAGATCCAAGAAGTAAAATTTGGTGTAAATAGGCAGTGTGGGATCTTTCCACTCAGGGTAGATGGGTGACTTTGGACTGATGACCATCATCTGAAGAATGAAAGAAAGAGAGCACACATCAGGGGATAAGCTATGTGTTAATGTAGAAGGATCAGTGAGACTGATGCCGCACACTTAGAATGGGTCCCTTTCAGGTATGATAGTTGATTGTACAAAAAAAAAAAAAAAGGGAAAAAATTCCCAGCAGACCAACTAAACTACATTGTACAATGACTACTAACAGAGAACTGAAAATGGAAAAGAAAGGTGAACAAAATCTAAAAACCCCATTACATGTACCGGTACATGCAACAAGCAAAATATAATGACTGTGCTACATTGTAAATGTACAGGTACATGTACATGTACAATGACAAAAATGTTGGTTACAAGCAAATTTATGCACACATGTACATGTCCATGTGTACACTATACATACATGTACATACAATGTACAGTACCCAGTATATGTTGAAGAAATATCAGCACCATACGGTATTTGTCACAAGCAATGTCCACTGATCCCCTGGCATTTTGATTGGTAGATGCATGTACCAGTAGCTATTTTGTCATGTTTGTGGTGCTTAGCCAATTTTTTAGGCCATAATATTTATTTTCAGGAGAAATGGTCCTAACCATATTCTTCACAGTGAATGGACAAAGTTGTGTACGCTTTTGGGCAGATTGTAAATTTAAAGGTACCAGTACCTAAGAGTATTTGGTACATATTCACAACGTCTGCAATTTTCAGGCAAATGAAATTCCCTAGGGTAACAAAGTGAACAAAACCCACTTGTTTAGAAAAGAACTGCACTGTACATTTACCAGTACATGTACATGTATCTCAAGTGAAAATGACCATTTTTCAAGATCTGTAATTTTGGACAGTTTTTGCTTGAATTTTATCAGGAAAAAATGTTTTTCTTAAAACTGGTCAGGCCTTAAATTCCCCAAATGTGTTCACAAAAACGAAAATATAGTCCTACACACAATCCATATGGCTACATTTTTAGTCATGGTGAAATCTTAATTTAGCACTGAAATTACATGTACTTCAGAAAGCTTCCAGCTTTTCAACAGATATTGATGGGGATACAGATGCACTCTTTAAGACTAATGTGGAACAAAATGAATTTTAAGTACAATAAGTGCTTGTACATGTACATGTACTTGTGACTGAAGATAGGTGTCGGCCAACTGCCTCAGGGATAACTGCTGGTACTGTACTAGTAAGTTCCATGCATTATTCAAAATTACATACTGTGGCTTCATGTGGTTTTAGCCGGGGAGAAATGGGATTTGTAGGAAGGGGGTGATCTACATTGTACATTTGACAATTGCATGGTGAACTCAATCTTTGGAGCTTATGCTTGGCCGACACTGTGAGTCTAACTCCCAGACACCCAATGAACTTTTGTGGACCCTACATGTACAATAATGACTGATTGCAGGCTTCCTGTGATATATTCCTTACAGACATGTATCCACGATGTGCACTGTATGCCACTTTTACACTGCAGGTCAAATAGCAAAACAAATTTTAACAAATACATGTCTGCAAGCTCGATTAAAGTGAGCAGGTTACGGGGTACATGCAAACCTGTTTACCATTCAATCTTGCTTCATATACAGTACATGTAGGTTTGTCTGGAAAATGAAAATTATGAACCAAACGCAAGCTTTACAGAATTGCATTACATGTACATGTATGTACCCTGTACATGGACCGGTACCACTGAGTACTGTTTTCCTCTCCACAAAATATTTCCTGAGACATTTTGCTTCCCTGTAATTACTGCTCCCATTTTTGAAGGGTGGAGGATATGAGTGAGTTTTTCAACCATACACTCATCGCAGCCTGGCTCACTGTGTTTCTTATCTGTGTAATGTTGGTGTGAAACATTATTATTTTCACTATCAACATTCTGAAGCCAGGTTAACGTGAACGAGGGAATTGACTCTACATTACGGTTATGTTGGTCAATGTTTCTTTGTGTTAATAGCTTAATGTAACTACTCTTCCAGCTAAGGTTCAAACTTGTCGATTGTCTTAAGAGTCTTGTTTAATGCTTCTTAAGTGCTTAATGCAACTATTTTTATCAGTTAAGGTTCAAAGTTAATTTTAGTTTACAATAGGGGGATCCCTACTCGACAAGCATTGCTTTTTGGGGATCTCCATCCACATCATTATGATTAACTCCGGAATAAAGTTATACAATGTATGCATGTATTGACAATGTGTCAAGTGATGTAGGAAAAATAATAAAGAATGAATGAATGAAAAAGGATAGCCAACCATATATGTTAGAGAGTTGCAAAAAATTCCACATTTACAGGACAGGTGTGAAAAAAAAAACCACGTAAAATTGATACTTGACAAATGAATCACTTTTTGAAGTATCGGCAGATCTAATGTCTTCTAAACCAGCACAGTTTATTTTTCTCACAAAAACAGGTAAAGAAAAAAGCAATGCACTATATACATTGACTACTTTTAAAGGGTCCTTGCTTTAAGCAATGACAGCCCACACATTCTGCTTTTGTCGGAATGACTTGCGTAATATGTACACATACATGTACATGTACATACATGTACATGTACACTGTACTAGCCCCAGGAATGCATACACATACTGAACACTGTGCACGTACACTCTACATGTACATGTATATGCCAGAAGTTGCTACCAACTTTCAAGATGTTTGGCAGGGGTTATCAGGGGCAGGTATATTTCATGAGGAGAGTTGAAGTCAACGGGCTTGACACTTTGATGGGCCATCCCCAAAAACCATAAAAAAAAATACCCAGTCCTGAAGTATTTCATGTCAATGTATGAACTAACATGCACAGCTAAAAAGTTGACATCAACATGTAAATGCTAACTAGCAGGGCGACTGAGGACGTCTGCAAACTAGTGCAGTGATGGCTATATGTATTCTCCTTTCAACAAATAGCTTAAACGTGAGAGCATTAATCAATTAATAAGCCATGTTGAATTGTTTTTCCTGAAAGACCAGCAGAAATCAGCAGAAAGTTAATTTTATGTAAAACCAGACAGTCGATGCATACATGTATGGCTACCTGCAGTGTTAAATACATGTAAGTAGTAACCTTTAAAATAAGTTTTTAACTTGTTTAGCTTATCCATCGGCAATTTAAACTGAAACGCACAAGTACCGGTATATTTTTTGCTTTACAAGACACAAAAATACATGCAGTCCTACCAGCAAATAACAAACAGGAAATGTGTCAGGTTAGTATTAAGAACATAATTTTAAAAAAAGGTACATGGAACTTTTTTATTGGGGGAGGGCCACTTTTTAATTCCCCCTTTTGGGCCCCTTTTTTTTCCCTATTAGAAAAACAAACATACCTGATCTAAAATTGTATCCATCAGAGCATTGAATCCAAGAGGGATGGCCACTGCCCCAATGATGACCATCAAAACACCAATTGTCAGGACAATGACAAATGTCCGAGTTCTGAGCCTGCGAGCAAAGCTTGTGACGGTCATGATGTCTGTGAATCGTGGCTGGACCTCAAGAGAACTACCCTTGACCAACTTTTTGATGAAGATGATGAAAGTACTGTGCAAAGTGCAGCTATAAATATAATGACGGGGAACAGTACAGCGCAATCAGACCACACTGCAGTGCAGATCATCCAGGCAGGTCATCCACAAGCAGACAATCCCAACTGAAGTCAGGTTAGTTGCACAACGCGGGATCGGTGACATCAAGGTGCCTGGACACATCCTTTTGCTCCAAATGTCAAAGAGGACACCAATCTGTAAATACAGTGATAGATTACTCAACCAATAAGGTGCTGCCATGTACGCATGTACTGAACTCCAACATGCAAATGTGGTATCTACTGTGTAGTTTAGTGGACCCTAGACACTGGTACGCAAGTACATGTACCTGAATGTACACAAAGCCCAGCTGCATCTCACTGTCAGTGTATGGATTCAATTACACAGGTAGAGTATCTTTGTGTACAAGTTACAAGTACATGTAGTTGGTAAGGTCAACGCAAACGATAAATAAAAGTACAACAACTGTGGATAAACTTAAATTTGGCCAATCCATAATTTCCATTACATCTGCAAGTGTTTAAAAGACTACTTGAATCATGAATACTTTCCAAACTCTACTGGTACAAACTAATTAACATGTTGACTGCCTCGCATGATTTCAAAGGGGCATTCCCATTTGGCAAACGTTGTATGCATGCGCGCATATTTAATAGATCTATACATTTCACATGTCTACTTGACAATGTGCATTTTACAAATGAACCGGTAGGTCCGGATCCTCCACACTGCCAGCAGCGTAGTTGTTGTGTTCTAGTATTGCAAGTGTATCCAATTTACATTACAATACCAATATCCTATGAATATACTCGTAGTAGCTGGTACACCCGTGACTACTAGTTTACTCGTAGTTGGCAGGCAATACGTTGATCTCTCTGTGCCATTTGGGAGATCAACTTTGTGCCACCTCAAAAGGTCCGACTGCAAACTTTAAACCATATTTCTATTCAACGTTTTCCAACAAAAAAATCACATGATTTTAAAGGAAAAAATGCCCCACTGAACAGGTGTACCAACTGGCTTATGAAACCTAAACGTAAGACACGTACTTGTTTCCCATTACATATACGGTAGTAGAGTCTGGTTAATAGGCTTTGATGTAAGGTTCGTTCATGTACAGTGCATAAATGTACAAATATCTTTGGCAGCATGGTTAACATCCACGTAAACCTTAACTACTATTCCTGTACACGTACATGTACCATAAGCTTATACTTCATGTACGTGCGCTATTGATGGCACTTCCTTCTCTAAAAAGCCACTTTCCAAAAAGATAACAAATCATTCTTGAATGTTATAAATATTCTCATTTTGCATTATTATTTTGGTCAGCTTCCTTCATCCATTACACTTGCCTCAATTTGGAAATGTTAGCACAAGAGGCATTTAAAATAAACTCATGACTGAGATCCATTTCAAGTTAAAAAGTCAAGTAAAAAAATGGTCCCAGAAACTCACAGCTGCTATTTTCAGTTTGAAGGTCACCAGTATTTCAACTTGAATACGCCCACCAAGAATTGTGCATTTTGGGCATTTTCTGTGAAGTTTCCACTATGTTGTCAGCATTTAGCATACCAAAGAAAATACGTATACTTTGTAGTTTGCACTCAATACCAAGTAGTCCTAAATTGATCTGTGAAATTTTTTATCATCGGAAAAGAAATATGACAGGTTGGTTTTCATGAATGTCTATGAAACTATTGATTAAAAAAATTAGTTATTGATTGATCATATTGACAAGAAGATTCATATACATAGTGACTGCACAGATGTTTAGAGATAATATTGCAACTACCAGTAATTAGCCGATCTAGATCTACAAAAAAAGATCAATAAAGCAAAATGAAACCTCAATAATGTGGCAGAAAAATATCCTGCATATAGACCCCTTTCCCATGATATCATGTACAGTAACTACTGTGTTCTGGTGCTGTCTGCCATTTGGGGAGTCAAATTATACAGTGACACATACACAGAGACACAGACTAATTAGACGGTCTGGTAGCTCAGGTCGTGGCGGTACATGCAGCTCTACTAGTCAACAAACGTGACACAACCTTGGTGTTTTAGGAAGTTTCATCAGCAAGTGGTCCACACTTGCATTGTTGAAGGCTGCAAAAACCAAAAAAGGGGTCGTCAATTTCGTTTCACCCTTTCTCTGCCGGATGTAGGGCACAGCGATGGGAAAAATGGATCCAGGCCATTAGATGTAGCGTTAAGTGTGAACCAACTTGGGTACCAAACTACGGGAGTCGGCTCTGCAGTGCCATTGTATTTCTGGGAAGCTTGTCTTGTTGAATAAGTATAGTTTGAGAAGGCTATATTTTGCCATTTGTAAATCAACATGGCTTTGCAGGAACTCTTTTGTACTGTTGCAGCTAGGTTATAGTCATCCTGCTTTTGGATTTGAGAAAGTTTTTGTTACTTGCTTCAGCATACAATCACCACTGGATCTTTTCGCTGGCTTCATCCACTCCCATGGTTTGGATGTGCAACTACAAGTAGATTTTTTTCATTTCCACACCTTTTGACACAGCAAACAAAGTTGCTACCCCATGTACCGTACATGAGAGCATACCTCAGTAACTCCTGCCATTTCAACAATGGTATACAACTCGCCGGCCAACGTAAGTTTGACAACCTTTTCTGACAAATGAAGACCAGAACTGTTAGTTGGTACACTTCTGCCATGCTGAACAGATTGACTGACAATTACCTGTTTTGATACAGACCCTTCCACTACACTACAGACGTTACAAATAATATTTTGAGTGAAACCATTTTCATGTACATGTACATGCATACGGTACACTACATGCAGCACAGTGCAGACAAACCTGTTGACTTTTTGATTGCCAAAATGACGCCACCCAGAATTTTGGTAGAATTATGGCATCATTAGCATTGAGGCTACAGTATACAGTTGCCATTTATGAGTCAGGGCAGTCTCTTTCTTAAAATCAGCCAGTATAATCTTCAAATGAAATGTTTGCATTTCTGACAAGTGCCTGGCTATTTATACTTTATCAAATAATTATTCAACAACCCCCATTGTCAAAATTAATGACATTGCCCTTTTGCAAAAGAAACAAGTTTTTTTAATCAAACATAAAATACCAGAAGCAACTTGAATTCTGTCATGTCTGTGTAGAGTTTGTCAGCTTCCAATACAGAAGGTACTACCAGCTTTGGTCAACATGGTCAATAGTCTGTTTGACCAAAACCTTTGTTCCTGAAGCCAATTTCTACAGAACACCGGTACAGTCTATGTCAAATACCTGAATACTGGTATACGACTCTTAAATGTGTGCTTTTGAGGCAGAACAGTTTTGAATAAATCAAACACATACTGGTACGTGTTTTTCCTTGCATTGTAAACTTTTAGCACCATTCAATCCTTTGCATTAGGCTGTTTTTCCAGCTAATAAAATATGCATTTCACCTGCTACACGTAGAACACACTCTTGAGTGGCAAAACTTTGAAGTACACTGGAATACTCAAGTTTACATGTACATCATGTCAAGTACATTTTTAAATAAAAATCCTTAAGTTTGACTTGAAACTTGTTTAGGAATAGGCATATTTCACTAACGGCTTTTTCTCATTTCAATATACTGGTGCACATGCACTTTTAAGTGGAATCTTTATGCAGTGTTAAGACACATTGTGTGAATCAGCAAAACACCACACTTTAATGTACATGTACATACTTAATATGCTTACCATACAAATGATTGTTGTCTCATGATTAATAAAATATTTGACCAGTGCTCAAATGAAGTGGTGGAGAATATAAAACTGTGCATTGCAAAACCTACATGTATGAAGTCATAGCTTTGATGTTATGTATAATGTAGTCTACAGCCTTACTTTGTGCACTTATGAAAGTGAGGCGCCATAAGCCAGCCTGGTATTTTGTACCCTATCATCCTGGGACAATGACCTCCATACATGCAATGGCAACCCTGGCCGTAGTATGGGGGTGAACAAAACAATGAAACTGATTCGGAGCGGTCTAAGATAAAAAAGACGAACACAGTGTGAACCTACATGTACAGTACATGTAGCTAAAATAGATGTACGTGTACAGTGGTAAACAGATTGATGCAGTATATATACTGTACATGAATGTACATGTACCTGCATGTAACAGGGAAAAATAACACGCTATGGGGGAACCCGCAAAACCATAAAAATCTCTAACTAAACCAAGGATCTGTGGGGGAAAGAATGCAGGAAACTGAATTAATAAGGACTCAGAAACCAATATTTGACTTAAAAAAAAAAGGGACCAAAAGAATTTATTAACACTAACACTCCTCAGTCCTCCAACAGGTGAAGGATTGAGGAGGGTTAGGGTTAATAAAAAAGTACAGAAAAAAAATGCAAAAACCAAAAGGACTACAAGACTGAAAAGACTTAACACCAAAGACTAAGAACTTTAGGAAGACTAAAACCAACACAGTGCATCAAAACAGATCTAGTTAGAAGACTTTGACTTCAATCACTGACTCTTTAGATGCAGACAAAAACCTGAATCAAGAAGAAAAGCCCACTCCAGCAAGGAGGAACAAATACATGAACTGTGATAGTGTCTCTGCTGCAGGGCATGCTCTTGCTCAGAGCATGGGGTCAAGTACTTATATGGGTAGAAGCAAGGGCCAAAAAATGGGGAAACACAGAAAAATATGGGTGAACTCTAAACTAAAACTATGTATTTTATAGGGCAACTTCTCCTATGCAAAGATGTTTAAAAAACTTTCACACATTTCTACCTAATACCTTGTGATCCTGGGTCAGTGACCTTATACCTTGTGATCCTGGGTCAATGACCAACAAAGGACACATACAGTAATGGCTATCCTACTCCATGCCCATATCCACAGTGGATGAATGAACAGAATTAATGAAAATGATTCAAAAGAGTCTGAGATGAACGAGGTGAACACTGTGTACACCCAGCTAAATTCAGATAGACATTTGTACATCATATGCTGCCTGGCAAACATGTGGCAAAAGGGCATTCAGCCCATAGGCCATTTGCATGTACATGTACATGTACATGTAGGCCTAGGCTTGGATGCCTCCCTAGCTTTTCAAAAACGTGCAATTTAAAATCAAAAATTAAGATTATTAAATAAAGTTACCTAATAATGCAGTCTGGAAATGGAAGAATCCTGTTATCAGGTTGGCTGAGATAGCAAGCATGGGGCCAAACTTTGTTTACAATTTTCTTACAGAGTTTCAAGTTTTCACAGCTGGTTACTATCACGACTGGTTCTTACGTTATTGTAAGAAGAATTTTCATAGCCGGAAATTGGAAAAGTTAAGGTGGCTATTAATTAAAATGACAAGAATGTACAGGTTGTATCTTGAAATCTCAGAATCACAGAATTAACAAGGTGAATTAGGGGATACAATATTGCCTTCAAGCAACCTTGAATCGTCAACTGCGATTGGTCGATGGGTGATTGGTAATATTATTAGTTATCACACGAGCGCTCGTGGAACACAGAATAATGTAGTGCGTCTTTGTCCATTATAGCACAAGGACGAATTTACCTTCAAGCAAACTTGACTCGCAGTAAAGCTGTTATAAGGGCTATGTGCGTTAAAGAGCAACCTCAACAGTGGACAAAAATAATAAGTCTTGCCATGCATGTAGTACTGGAATGTTTACTTGGAAGTTGGATCCCATTACATCTATGCCACATAAACCTAGATTCAGCAATATATTTGGTGAAAAAAATGCACTTTTGAGACCAGTTTATGCCAAGTACAATGGCTAGCTTTCGCGAAAGGAGCGTGTCATCATCGCTTCATTTACATGTACCGGTACATCTCATGAATACAGTTTTTCCAGGATTTTGTGGACGTAGTACCAAGCTAACGGTTGGTGCATGTACCGGTACGCACTGAGGCAGCGCAGTCACAACAATGCACATAATTACACATACATGTAGTATAGTAACGTGTGTGTAGTTACAGTTATACACTGTCCCAAGAACAAGGCGCAGAGCCTTACCACTTTGAACCCATCATGCCACCGAAGTGCTGATGGGATCCCGATCGGGCTGAGCGAAGTGGTGAAGGAGACCAAGATTGTTTGATAAATACAGCTTGGTACATGTATTGTACAGTCAGAGTAAAGGACAGATGTTTTCAATGTTTTTATGTTGTTATTTTATTCCAAAAAAAGTGTAAGGCTAGGCCGTGCAGCTCAGGCTTGCAGGCCTTTGTACGAAAAAAAACATATCCACGAAACCAGGTCCTGCAAGGTCATGGGCATGGCTGAAAAAATGCGAAGTCCAAACCAAGTACATTGAACCTGGTAGCCAGCTACGATGTTGTAAGGCAGTCCAACAGCGAGGCAACTCCAATGAATGGAAAAGGCGTGAAAAATTCCAAGTCCGAGCCAAGTACCCCCAGCCGGCTACAATGTTGCCAGTTGTGTATATAATGTGTTTGTAAGGCTTCGAAGATTCAAAATCCAGGTGTAAGTTATGCGTACACCCTGCTACCAGAAGACAATTAATAATCAACAGTATCTCATGAAAATCATTGACAGCCATGTTGTGTATATAATGTGAAGCTTCAAAGTAAGAAAAACAGAGGCTCAAGAGTCTCAAATGAATGTTATCTAGCAACCATTTATATCTTCGTAACTATTGAGCTCGACTGCAAGTTACCGTCAGAACACAAATAATATTAAATACTATCCCTTTGACAGTGACATCCATTTAACGTCCTGGTGTGTACATGTACATGTATTATCAGGCGTATGTGTTTAGTCACTATGTATACATGTAGAGGACAACATCAGGTAATTTTTCAATGATTTCAAATATTAAAATTGGCCAGTGTGTGCATGAACAACATTCTCCTGAGCAACAAATACAAGGAGCAAGTATGACGGGCGAACTTAACTTCCCTTATCAAGCGCGACATCGTAGCCAGCTACAAAGTAGAAGAGGTGGGTGGCGGGGTATTCTGCAATTGCCCCAACTAGTCCAAGGTATTTTTATGAATGTACATGTATGATACGACATGTACATGTATGAAGATGCTCTGAATAAAGAATGACATATCGAATCAAACATGGCGAACAGTAATATATTACTATTATTAGTTTTTCAGAGTAAGTCTGCATAATACTTAGTTATCTGGAAACAGGAAAGGGTACCAGCTCTTCTAATTTAGCCTAACTATGGAGGAATAAAACACATCCCTCCATGGCCTAACCCTAATCAATTTGTCATGTTTGGTTGCCATACCGATCGTCACAGGCCCTAACTAGAGGAAGTCCTTATTCGTTGTTACATTCATTCATGATTCATGGAAGTGTACTGCAGGACTCACTTGCCTACCGGTAGCTAGACATTTCAAATTTAAATTCGTTATCAACCCATGGAGGAAGGAAGCATAATAGCAAACCCTGCATCGACAAAAAGTTTCACGATACGTTACATATGCTTTGTAAAGTGCAATTACTACTAATTTATTGCTACTGTACGTAGGCCTAGATTACTACTTTTTTACCTGGCCTAGTACTACAATCAGTACAGTAGGCCTACGGGCCCTTGAGAAAGTCGAAGCACTGTTCCTTGCTCTACATGGCTCTACATGTATGTTTGAACTCAGTACCAAAGATTTCGTATAGCTACGCAGCGCTATACGGTCTTTGCTCAGTACAGTGTTTACCCTTACACACATCCCAGGACAGGTCAGCATGGTCAGTGACCTAAAACACGATACCTGCAAATAAGGCCGGGATCCGGATCTACCACGCTGGACCACCAGTGTCCTGTCAATGAGGCTTAGTGTGCATGTGTGAAGCGTTGTCTCCGCTAGCGCTTGCTCGCTTAAGCGCGGCGTGGATGGACGACGCGTTATGCAAGTTGTAGGATGTAGCAGGAAACGGTCGTCGGCACTCAGCCAGACCACACCGTGGCACCGACCGTGCGTCGGTCACGAGGAAGCCTTTTTAAGTGTCACGCATAGATTCATATTTTCGCCGAGTGACTCGTAAATTTTCCGATCTACACTTGCGAGTGTATTCTCTGACCACGGAGGTAGGACCATGATTGCTCGAGACAGATGAAAAGGCAGCATTTTTGCAGTGGACGTCTTAATTCGAGGATGTTACGTAATGCAACTCTGCGTTGATTCGTAATTGTTTAATTCTCTAAGGATGTAAAGGGGAATGCTGCTTCGTATCGCATTTTTTTCGATTTGAAAACGAAAATAGAAAAAAAAGATCAAGTTGTTTTCTGTTCTTCGATTTAAGAACGAAAAATGAAAACCGAAAAATGAGTTGTTTCTCGTTTTTCAATTTTTAAAAAAATTAAAAAAAGACGAAGTCCTTTCCTCGCCTTTCATTAAAAAACAAAACTATAATCACGTTCGCTTGTTTCGTTTGATTCTACCTCCATGGTTTTTCAGTGTGGAAAGATCTATCGCACCAATATTTAAGAATGAAACACAGTTCCAATTTTCCTTTTGTAATACACGTATAAGAACCGTCTTTGTAACTTAAGCCATCAATTCAAAGATGGCTGAAATTGAGGAATGCAAGGAAGCGTTGCCTCTGAGTAAAAGGAGGAGCACCTCACAAGGAAATTTCTTGCATGTCCAAAGCAAACTCATATCAGTTCCTTCCAATACATAAAGCGCTAGCTCCTCCAAAAACTACAGTGCAGTGCGCATGTACTAAGTTGTGTAACAACAGTCAAGCCGGGACTCGAACGCGGCCTCCGGCCTCCGTGGACAAAACGAATGATACTACTTGGCAGATAGGGCAGACCCATACAGTATTGCGCAATGTGTTACATGCAGCAACAGGTAAAAGACTTCGAAACCCATGTTCCTTTTACGTTAACTTCATTGAAAAAGCAGTGACTCTTAAGAATATATGGAAGTTGAAAAAGCTCAGTGACTTCAATCATATAAATGAGGACTTACTGACACAGCTTTTCCCAAGCACCCGCGAATTTCTACTCTCTCAATGCAACGTGCCACCACATGCACGCACATGCGGTATACGTACGCAGCGCCGTGCACACGCACGCGTGGAGCCGATGCGCGATGGTTGAATGCGCATTCTAAACTGTTATTTCATTGGAAGCAAAACTTTGTGTCCACAAAGATGGGGTGAAATAGTGACCAATAACAATAATTTTTACATGGTCAGTTAGCTAATGAAGAGAAGAAACTACCCTGCGATTGAGGAGGTCAAAGGGTGGCGTATCCGAATCCGTTGTCTAGAGCTAGGTCTAGGTCTTCACTCCATTGAAAGTACGTGGAGACGCGCAGACAATAGACCTAGCCGTAGCTCTGGAAGCCCGTTTTGGGCTCCATGTTGGGTCGGCTTGTTGGGCCCATAGATATAATAAGAAAACTTATTATATCTATGGTTGGGCCCGCCCCCCTGGGAACACGCAAATGGAACACCAAAGAGGCAAAAACTTGGAGGCAAAACATCGATCGTTCTTCAACATTGATCGATCGTTCCCTACATCGATCGATCGTTCCCTACATCGATCGATCGTTCTTCTACATCGATCGATCGTCCTTCTACATCGATCGATCGTTCCTACATCAATCGATCGATCTCTTTTGATAGATGAAGAAAGAGCAATGAAAAAAGACCGATGAAGAAAGACCGATGAAGAAAGACCGATAGCGAAAGACCGATGAAGCTACATCGACGCCAACGTTACGTAACCTCTTCCAGCACCAAATAACACGTGTTCCCTGTAACCATAGCCCACCAGCACACAAGGCCATCCGTGTTCAGCACCCGTAAGTCCGGTCCCGAGTTTTCAGATAGGTGCAAACACCCGGGTGTTTGTATCATGAAACCACTGAGAATATTTTCTATTTTCCCCTGGATGGGAATCATTAGGGGTCGCTCCCTAGCCACTGTGGGCAAACATATTTACTCCAGGTGGATACAAATTTTATCTTCCACACTGATAACATCCTGGTGAAACCGGCAGAACCGGCTGAACCGATGGAACTATTCTGTCATTCACTGACCTACTTATCTAGCTATGCACTTCCATAACACTGATGAACACACTATTCCCTTCTGAATTTAAAATATCTTGATCTAATTTGTCAACTTGTTTCAATACGACCCTTTCCCTTTTTTTCATTCTTGATCCCCTGATATCCCAAGCTAACACCGATGAGGTCGAAAATAACGAATTATATAAGCATATTGTCAAGCGTAAACAAAAAAAGAGCGTCTAATCTCGGACGTCTTATCGATCCTAAAACGCCCGAATGTTTAGAGAAAACAAAGGATTAATTCGTAGCATTTGGATTACAACTGCCGATACAATCTCTGGACATCATCGTTTGACCGATGAGTGAGTAAGAGAGGATTAAAATTAACATACAAAGAAACTTCAGACGTTTTGTAACCTATTACTATTACAAATGAAAAAAGAGAAAAACGTGAACATTTCTTTGGTACTCAGTAAGCATTATCTAAGATTAAGACGAACTTGCGCCAGATAATGTCTACGAGGCCTATGAGAATTTCATATATTGTGCATGACAAATGTTTTCCACTGTGTGAGCTCTGAAGTCATATTAATAAGTCAAAACCACCTTGAGTAACGGAAGGAACCTATACCTCAATCAGAGAAAAAATCTGCATAAAAATATCTTCAGAATCCTACAGTTCATAGTAAATCTGCCAACATAAAGTTTAAAAACAAATTAATACGTGTTATAAGAATGGCAAAGAAAATTACTTAGGTGAACAATAAAGACAGACATAATGTTAAAGGTACATGCATGGGAGCTTATTAATTCGTTGCTCGGTGAAACGCACGTTAAACGAAATCCGTCCTATTATACACAAAATGATGCTAAAATTGATTTTTACATTGATGTTGCTATTAAACGCTTTCAATAATTATTTTATTAACATTGGCAAAAAATAGCAAGTGAACGTCCTCAATCAAGCAGTTCATTTGAACACTTTCTTGATGAAAGATGTGCACAGTCTTCATTTTTCGCTCCTGTTACCGAAGCAGATTTAGCACTTATTATTTCCAAACCTACCTTATTAGTTTTAATAATGAAAATTAGATCATTTAATCATGTCAATCTACTTGTCTGGTCTCAACATGTAGCACATCCGTCTTTAACTGTTGTCTATCCTGCCAGTGTATACTGTGTTCATGTCTCATGTCTCCTGTCTTATGTTTCTTGTCCAGTTTGAACCATTGTTTGTGTAAATAGGGAAAGCCAAAAGCATATGCTTCTTTTTTTCCCTACATGTTGGTAATAATTTAGACTATATACAATAATATTATCAAACGTAATACACCAGTTCCCATTATTTGTTTGACACATTTCATTATGCATGTATGATTTTGAGGTACTTGAGATCCTAAAAAAACTCTATACTATTATTGTTTAATTTCCTTTGGCACTGAGCTTCATGAGGCTTGACTTTTGAGTAACATTCTGACAGAATAGTTCCGCCAGAATGCTATTAGTGTGGAAAATAAAATTCGAGTCATTAGGAGTAAGAATAGGTACCCATAGTAGCTAGGGAGCGACCCATAATGAACTGGCATCCCATCCAGGGGAATACAGAGAATATTCTCAGTGGTTACATGACAAGGAAACTAGATTTAAACACCCATCTGACAACTCAATTGGCTCGGAACCAGACTTACGGGTAATTGACACGGGTGGCCTTGTGTGCTGGTAGGCTATGGTTACAGGGAACACGTGTTTTTGATGGGGAAGAGGTTACCTAACGTTGGCAGCTTCAACGGTCTTTGGTCATCGCACTTTTTTAATCGCTCTTTTTTCATCGCTCTGTCTTCATCGATCGATCGATGTAGGGGAATGATCGATCGATTTTGAAGAACGATTGATGTGTTGCCTGCAAGTTTTTCATAGATCTGTTTTGTGTGATTTCTTTCCGATGCGACTGTGAGAGGAGATCCTGATCGATTTGCTTGTGCATTTTTTCATAAGACTCGGAGTCCGTTTGTGTTCACCGGTTCTGGATGTAAAGACCAGAAGTCACTGGACCGGAGGATAAGCGTTTGTGCCTTTTTTTTTAGACGTGCGCGAACCCCCCCCCCCAGAAGCAAAGTAACAGTAGTACTTTCTTTTTCGTCTTTTTCCTCATTTTTTCATTTGCAAATCGAAAAAGGGAAAACGGTTTGTTTTTGGTTGTTTTATATTCGTTTTCAAATCGAAAAACGAATTACACGTATGAACAAAACGCACACGGACAAGCTTCTTATCCATTTCATAAAGAACTTCGTCATACGTCGGACGCGCCACGATTTGCAGGCTCCCATTGGACTATCGCTGAAGTTTGCGTTAACTGCCGGTTCCTGGTTTTGTATAAATGGCGATCAATGCATGTAAGGGTGCAGACCACTAATTCAAGTGAGAGTTTCTGGCCAGCTCATTACCATTAAAAGTGCCCCCACAGTAACTTTTGAAAAAGGAGATTGATTGGCCCTCAAAATGGTGAGATTGTGTAAATTCTTGCCAGTATCAACTCCCTGGGTCTTTGAGCTTTCATATGAGNAATCAGACTTGGGAAAAATCACTTTTTGGGGTGATTTTGTTTTGTGGGAATAATTTAAAATGTAATAAGTAACCCACAAACAATTGAAAAGAAATTGAAAGATAAGTGACCAGACAAGAATTTCATTTGTGTTTCAGGAATCTCAGGGATGTTGGCGTGCATGTTATTGAGCCCTGAACAGTGCTGATTTTACACTGTTTTCAATGGGACTTGAATCAGTTGACTATACCCGTAAGGTCGGCCGGGTCAAAATCATATGGCTGCGGCCAGAAATTGTACACACGCACGAGTCTACGGTAGTGGCCTTGGCCTGTTCTCATCAAGCCGCAGCCAAGTGATTCGGACGCAGCCTGACTCTTGCGCATGTGCAGTGGGCGTGGTTTAAACTGAAGTGACGTCACACTTACGAACCGGATACACGTAAGTTCATAATATTGACAAGAATATAATATAAAATCGAGCTTTCGGTAACTGAGATTATATGTTTCAGAGCACTGATTTTTATATTATTCTTGTTAAATGATTCTGATCACGGTGCTACGCAGCCTTCCATATGTTGCATGTATGTTCATGCCCCCTCACTTAGTTTTTGCGCATGCGTACTGAATCCCACTACAGCCAGGAGCCATTAACATACGGTTCTTGACTCGGACAGGTGGACCTCAAAATCGATCAACACCAAGTTCAGAAAAAATTGTTTTCCCCTCATTTCCATACTGATTAGTATTTAAATCAAATCCATTTTCTTCCACATTTTTGCTTGTCTTTCTTACGTACCTCCAAAGTAACAGAGTCAGAAGTTGAAAGTGAAGCCAACATTCTAGAGGAGATTTTTTTTCAGTTTTGTCGAGTTTTCCCTGATATTTCTCAACTTGTGAGTAGTGAGGAATATCATGAACGCTCTAATGAGAAAGTATCATGCAGGAAGGAAACCGTATGGATGAGCCTATGTTTGGGCCTTTTAGTCGGGCAATTTGACGTTGTTGTAAGTATTAATGCAATAAAAGTCAACTCGTACCGAAACGCACTCGTCCCCAGGTGTGTGTGCGTGTACGTGTATGCCATGCCCCAAATCGTGACATCTCATTTTTGACCGCTGTCCGGTCATGTCGGATTCAGTGCGGAAATTTGAATCCGCATGAAAAACGAACCGCGTGGCTCTCGATCTTGAAGAAATGAACTGATGGATACAAACGATTCATCAGTCTTCCAGACAGTATCACCGATGACCTGAGGGAAATTCGACAAAAGTGTGAAAATTTGGCACTTAACTTAGTGAAAAACACGGAAAACGACGAAAATGGGTCCCAGTGAATTTAAATAAAAGGTTTTCTGCCTGATCATAAGAGCTGGTAGTCTTTCGTGTGGCATCAAAGTTATTTGAAGATAAACTAAGCAAAATTGTGAAAATAAGACACAAAGTTGGCTAAAAATGATCATTTTTTTATAATTACCCTTTGTCGAAAAATTATCTACTTCTTTGATTAGGGTGTCTGGAGATATTTCTTATCAGAAGCTATTATATATCACCATTTGATAGATTCTTGGTAGTTTATTCACACACGAGGTCTTCAAGGGGAATGGCAGAACAAATCCCTCACCGATATACGTCGTCTGCTAGAATATCAGTGTTCAGGCCGACGACCATATGTTACCATTGCGCATGCGCTAAGCGAATATAGAAACCACACAGTCTACGGGGACCGAATATTACATGGATAAAGCCTGAACTACTGCACATACGGGGGACGGAGCGGGTTAGCGTAGCGGTTTTTTCCTCGCTTTGCACCAATGAGACCCGGGTTCGAGTCCCTGCTTGACCCAGGCTTTAAGTGCATTTGGTTTCCAGTCCATACTCGCTCTCGCAGGTTTTCTCCGGGTACTCCGGTTTCCTCCTGCCTCTAAAACTGGACCTTCTTCCTAACTCCGTAATGTTATGCTGATTGATAGAGTGTATGAATAAACGTACAGTTATTGGCGCAAATAGCCTGAGTTGCTGAAAGCGCCATTGAGACAAAACAACAACAACAACAACACTTCTGCACGTACAGTGTATATATCACTCCCACGCCCGCCCTTGGGCACCACTTCGTTGAAAGTTAGCGCGTGCGCACTCGATCTCTTTACTATCGATTTTGAGGGTGCACCCTCGCAAAAAGGCCCTAAATATGTCCGCCGAGCTCATTAACAAAAGTTATAGACTCAAAATATTCTATATTAGAGAGTCCTGAGAGCCATGAAATTGAGGAATTGGAGAAATATGACATTGACCCCTTTGCCCGGACTCTGGGCTTCAAAATCTGAGCAATTTGGATGCAGTCGGGTCCAAAAATGGCACTATTTGGCCGTTTTGTAGAGGGGTGGTTTTTCAAAATGGCTACTTTTCTGGGCAGGGACATTTTCTTCGTTTTAGGGGTGATCTGCTTCTGGTGAAAATTTCTCGAAAATTCATTGGTCAACCCCCCCAAAATTGAAAGGAAAATGAAAGGGGACATGTCGATCATCGTATTTCTGTGCAGCCGGGACACCTGTGAGAGTTGTAAGTATTTTTAAAATTATTGCAAAGTGTGGGGATTTATCATTGCTGTCTATGGGAATTTATTTGCAGTGGTGCACCCTTGAAGGCAGGCGACGTCGGACATCGTTCTGACATTTCTTTCCGCGGATGGAGACTACTATTTATTTTAACAAAATACAAACAAACGAAGTTTACAGAGATAACTAGATAAGTAAAGATTGATCAGAAAACATTAAACCACAGTATCATAATGATCCCACTTGCATAAAGTTTGAAACAAATTCTGAAAAAGGGATTTTTAAAAATAAACACGATCAGATTTGAAAGAAAATACGTCCACGGTCTTTCCCATTAAAAAGACTTTTCTAGATTATCCAAACAAACGAAAAAAAGTGCCTTGTGCATTAAGACCCGATAAAAACATCGGTTGTATTTTTCAAGTTATTGCAAATTGAATATTTCATACTCTGTCCGTAGTGCATGTATACGTTTACGTGCGTTGTTGAAGTACACCTACTGGGTACTTCGGCACCTTGCTGGCACGGTGCCGAGTTGATAAAAGTGCTGAGTTGACAAGGTGCCCAAGTGACCGACATTCATGTAAACTAGTACTTGAATATGAGTGTGCACGTGTGCACACATAAATCATGGCCAACCGGTCGACAGAGAGCCACAATTGAAATTGATCAAACTAACGAAGGACAGTTCGTAATAGCTTAAACATAACAAGATTATCCTTTTTCAAATACTCTTTCAATTATCAAGATATGCAGCATGTGTGGAAAAACTGAAGAACAATTCAAATTTTAGACTTAAAACTCCCTTTTTTACGTTCGGAAATGTAACGTACACAAACATTTTTCACCCCGTTCCTTTCCAAATGTCACCGATTATAACAACAAACACATCATAAAATGAAATCTGAAACCTGATTATATTTCTCCGGAATAAATTCAGCAAACTTTTAATGCAGAAGATCTCCACAGATGGATTTTGGTACAGTGGCTTGCTGGCTGGCTTCGGCATTTTTACAAGCAACAGAAAGTGACCACGGCTTATTAGCGTTGGTCAAAGCGTTCGTCATTCGTCGCGGCTCAGCGCAGCGCGCATCATCCGCTCGAGGGTGCACTGAACTTATTGAAGCCCCATTGAAGACAATGTAAAATCGACCACGTTTGCAGCACCGGTGCGGGCAACCGAAGTCCCTGAAGCCTCTCAAACAAAAAACAAAGTGTTCTGGGGTCATTCAGCTCTCAATTGATTTTCAATTTTTAGTAGGTTAACCAATGAAATTTTTAATTATCCACCCAAAACAATTTCACCTTCCAAAAAGTGAACGTTCCCAAGTGTGTCAGCGGCCATTTTTCAAATGACATCCCTCCACCTTATCAGGCTCTTAGGACAATTTTTCAGTGGCATTTTTCTATGCTTCGCCCTGGGATGGGAGCCCTTGAATCTAGGGAGTTCATTCTCGGCCATTATTTCACAATCCCACGAATTCTTGAGCCACACAATCTCCTCTTTTTCAAATAAACTCCTGCCGAAGAATTTCCCTTGAATTGGGCAGTGCACCATCGAAATCAAGGCGAAGAGCGACCTCACGTGGTCTAAGAAATATGCAAATCACTGAACCAGGACAAACGCGTGAGGTCGCTCTTCGCCTTGATTTCGAGAGGATGGAGGGCGCTAGCGCTGCGCTGAGATAAGCTGAGCGTCACATGTGCACTGCATTCAGTGACGAACGCGTTGACCAAGGGTGCACCCTCGTATTTAGGCCAGAAATATGTCCGCCGAGATCATGAATAAAAGTTTTACCCTCAAAATATTCTATATTAGAGGGTCCTGAGAGCCATGGAACTGAGGAATTGAAGAAATATGAGACTGAACCTCTGGGCCGGACTCAAGGCTTCAAATTCTGAGCAATTTGGATGCAATCGGGTTTGTGTCGGAATTCTCCATTAATTCCATATGTTATTCCTATTTTTCCATCAGGTCAATTAATGTCAGACATTTTCTATTTCAGTGTCAGCTCCT